>CM066331.1:166664892-166737392 GCA_033807585.1 Hydrophis major | reverse complement strand
GTCCAGGTGCTTGCCTGGATTGGAGGAAAGTAAGCAGTGGGGTGCAACAAGGTTCCGTCTTAGGCCCAGTATTCTTCAATATCTTCATTGATGACTTAGATGAAGGAATAGAAGGGGAACTTACCAAATTTGCAGGTGATACTAAGCTGGCAGGAATAACTAACAGCCAAGAAGATAGGCTCAAGATCCAGGTGGATCTTGACAGACTAGAAAACTGGGCCATATCTAATAAAATGAAATTCAATTTCAAGAAAAATAAAGTCCTACACTTAGGCAAGAAAAACCAAAAGTACACATATAGACTGGGTGAAACCAGGCTCAATAGCAGTAACTGTGAGAGGGATCTTGGAGTCTTAGTGGACAACTAGCTAAATATGAGCCAGCAGTGTGCAGCAGCTGCCAAAAAAGCTAATGCAATCCTAAATTGTATTAACAGAGGGATACAGTCAAGATCAAGGGAAGTACTAATACCACTCTATAAAGCCTTAGTGAGACCACACCTAGAGTACTGCATCCAGTTTTGGTCACCACATTATAAAAAAGATGTTGAGACTCTAGAAAAAGTACAGAGAAGAGGATGATTAGGGGACTTGAGGCTAAAACATACAACGAATGGTTGCAGGAACTGGGCTTGGCTAGTCTAGTAAAGAGAAGGACCAGGGGAGACATGATAGCGGTCTTCCAATACTTGAGGGGCTGCCACAGAGAAGAATGGGTCAAGCTATTTTCTAAAGCGCCTGTAGGCCAGACAAGGAATAATGGATGGAAATTGAACAAGGAGAGATTTAACCTGGAAACAAGGAGAAATTTTCTGACAGTGAGAACAATCAACCAATGGAACAGCTTGCCCTCAGAAGTTGTGGGAGCGCCATCAGTTGAACCTTTCAAGGAGAGATTGGACTGCCATTTGTCAGAAATGGTGTAGAGTCTCCTGCTTGGGCAGGGGGTTGGACTAGATGACCTACAAGGTCCCTTCCAACTCTGATTATCTGTATCGGATTGTGGTTTGTGAGTGCAGGCTTCCAGATGATTGATAGTCTGGTGGAGTCATCTCTTCTATTCAGACTATTAGGTCTTTTATCAATTTCTATGCCTTCTCTGATGATTCTCTAGCCGGGGTTTTCTATAGTAGCTAGGGTTTTGGTGCCACTGAAGTCGATGCTATGACCTGTGGCTTTCATATGTTGGAAGTGTGTTCCAGCTTTTTTATTGCATTCTCGGGGGTATTTATCCTTCTGTTGGCTTGTCCTATGTATGTGGCAGGACATGATGTTCAGGGTACTTCATATATGCCTTGGTTTTCTACGTCAATTTTATCTTTGGGGTTTCTTAGGATGGCTGCTATATTTTGTCCATTTTGAAGGCAGTCTTGATGTGATGCCTATGTAGTATCTTGCTATTAAGCCTGACACACAAGATTAAAAAGAACCCAATACACAAACCTGAGGATGGCAGATGAGATTCTGCCGAAATGCCGCTATAATAAAAGCACAAATATTAAGACATGGGAAAATACCCGAAGAAACCTAAATACCATATATATATATATTCTTAAGTTTTCACGAGTACTTACATGGATGGTATTCAGATTTGTTTTTGTTATTGGTCTTGCAGTTTGCTGTTTATTGGTCTCAGAGTTTGCAAACTCCGAGACCAATAAACAGACAAATAAAGACTCCCAACCAATCAGGATGAAGAAAAAAACATTCTGGCATAGCAGTAGGCCAGCACCAAATTTAAAACCGAAACGGCTTTGAAAGTCTGACTCACAGACGAACATAATACAGAAGCCTGATGATGGCAGATGAGATTCTGCCGAAACGTTGCTACAACTTTAAAAGCACAACTATAATGACGTGGGAAAATACCCGAACAAAGCTGAATACTATACATATATACATATACCTATACATACACACATACACATGTGTGTGTGTGTGTGTGTATCTTTGGTTATTTGGGTTTTCTCCTGCATAAAATTGGAAGTATCTTGACGATGTTTCGACAAAATCTCATTTGTTACCTTCAGGCTTGTGTCTTTGACTTTGTGCTTCTTGGAGCAATTACTAACATATATAGTAATATATAAAAGTAATTATTAACATATATATATGTTTGCATTAGACCCTTCAGATTTCTCCTGAACATTTGTATCCTCAATTTAAAAACTCTGAATCTAATTCAATATCTGACAACCCCCATTAACCCCCATTAAACTCAAACATTTTTCTTGGGAAGATATGAGTAGTATTAGATGTTAATATTTATAACTTACGAGGTCAGTTTGCTCAATAATACACTTCTATTATTAGTTCTATTCATGTGGAATTATCAAGAATCATTTACAATATATTTCAGATATAATATATAAGTGAAACATATTTTTTAATATTTATGTTAGGAAATGTGTTTACAAATATAGAAACCCAAAACATGTTCAAAGCATTGTAAAAAGTTTTGTTTCTATCTTTAGCATTTAAAATATGAAATGCTAATTACTATAAGATACTATGAAAGGTTCCTACCTGATTAGCTGGGCATTTTTCAATATGAGCCACAATAATTTCTGTGGATAACTTGACTAAAATATAAGATGCTACTTGATATAGTGCTACATTATTTCCATCAAATGTAATGATACTCAGTTCAGAGAGGATAGAACACTGACCTAAGGAAGAAATTACAATTAATGAGATCTCATTAAGATTTCAAGCCTCTTTCAATCTGGAATTATACACTGAGTCTATTACAATTGTATTGAATTTAGAAATAATAAAAAATTGCTGAAGAAATTGCATAGTTATACTGCTATCCAGGGGTGGGATTCAGCCAGTTCGGGCTGGTTTGGATGAAACAGACGTTAATTTTATATCCAGTTCAGTGAACTGGTAGTTCCACCACCAGCTGGCTCTGCCCACCCCGTCCCACCCTTCCCAGAAGTCACCACAAGGCCCGCCTGACTCCCAGGTAAGTGTAGGGAAGCCTCCTAACAGAAAAATATGGGGCATGAGGAGGTTGCCAGGAGGCTCCAGGGAGGCCTTCAAGGAAGGAAGGAAGGAAGGAAGGAAGGAAGGAAGGAAGGAAGGAAGGAAGGAAGGAAGGAAGGAAGGAAGGAAGGAAGGAAGGAAGGAAGGAAGGAAGAAAGAAAGAAAGAAAGAAAGAAAGAAAGAAAGAAAGAAAGAAAGAAAGAAAGAAAGAAAGAAAGAGGGAGGGAAGGGAGAAAGAGAGAAAGGAAGGGAAAGTGATGGAGGGATGAGGAAAGGGAGAGGAAGGAAGGACCACAAATCTTGTCACTAGACACAGCTTCAGAGGATGCTTTGAAACAGCACAGCAATATAGGCCTGGAAGGGACCTCAGAGGTCATCTTATCCAATCTTCTGCATCTGGGTTATTTTGGTGTCTCACCCAATCATATACCCACCAAGCCACGCCTACCAAACCACACTCACAAAACCATTTGTTAAAAAATTTGAATCCTACCCCTGCTGCTATCTGTATTTACTTAGAAGTACTCTATGATTTCAATAGGCCATATACTAAAATTAATTTGCAAAATATTGTACTGATAAAAAGGGTATGTAAGAGTAATGTAAAGTTATACCTATGCATCAGACACAACAGTCAACAGAAAATGGATTGTCTGACAGCTACATTACATTTGATGGCAATCAGCAGAAGTAATCAGACCAGCAAAGACTGGAATTCTGCTTGTTCACTGGTAAATCAAGCAGCTGATTTGTCATTCTGTGCAAATATAGCCAGTTATCAGATAACTTGTTATTTCAACTCAGACTTTCATATCTTATTCTGCTAATAAAAAACGTGTTGTGTTGGGGGAGGATATACCAAGACAGTTGTCTGACAACACTGAAGAAAGTAAATTTCAGTAAATGAGAAATAAAAATTATGCAAGCAGTTAAAACAGGGTGTGAATTCATATGCTGCCCTGTAGTGTTTCAACAATGAGATGAGGAGCAGAAAAATTTAATTAATAAATAAAAATAAAATTGGCATTCTAGGATGATCTTGTCATAATTTTCCTGTAATATTTAAAATGCAAGTTTAGGATTCTCTGTTTCATATATAATCTAATATAACCATTTCAAGACTTACAAGGACATTCCCATTCAGGACAGCAGTTGTCGCTGTTGATCTGAACTGGCATCCCTCGAAAACCACAGTCAGGTTTTTTCACATTCTTATAGCAGTTCCTTGAAATATTGTACAGCATCCATTCCATGTTAATGCAGACATACTGGCTACATTTGTCTATAGGATCAAGGTATCTTGGCTTTTCCATGATGGGCAAAAAAAATTGAGACATTGACATATGATGAAACATTTTGTGTACCAAAATCAGCAGGCTTTAAAAGTATAAAAATGTGATTATGTACCTACTGAAATCCTGACTATTGCAGTCTAAATGTTTTTATAAATATTTACTATAAAATCTCAGAAATATGTAGGTTTATATCTTTTGGATGACCACAGATATGATCCTTTTGATTGGCATGTGATGGTTAACTATGATCTAACAACACTAATTTTATTAGTAATGATAGTTATAAGGTAAATGTGCTATTAGGGGATAATAATAAAGGATGTATTTACCATAGAACCATTTTAAACTTAACCAATATGCACACACATCTCGAGAGCCAGTTGCTCCTTGGAAGAGCTTTATAGCTCTCGCTGCCTTAAGAAAGTTCAAAACATTGTTAAAGATCCACCTCATCCTGTGCACCACCACCACCACCCTTTTTTTTTTTTTGAATTATTACCATCTTGCAGATGGTACAGGACAATAAAAACAAGGATAAATAGGCTGGAAAAACTGGAAATCTCTCCAATAAAACAGGTATTATTGATATTTTTAAAATATAGAAGTAAAAAGTAAAACAAAAAAGAAAGCAAAAATATATTTACCATGCATTCTGAAGATGCCACAGATACAAATGTATGTATTATTGTGCCAAATGAAGTGTGTTCATGACTCTTTGTTGTCATTTCAACTTCAGCCTCTGTGGGTTGGGTTTCCACAAGTTTTGCAGTGACTTGAGACGAATCTGTTATTGTGAAATTCTGTGAGCTGATGATACTTACTTCCTCTGGTTTATTCACACCATAGTAAGGTTTTGTTGATGGAATCCTAGACCAATCAAATGTTATATCTGTCACCTCAGAGGAAGTAAATGGTTTTACTGAAGTTGTGCTGCTTTGACTGGAAGACACAGCTGACTGAACAGGTAGTAAAGATGGCTTTTCAGTCCTTGCATACTTTGTGATGTTTTCCTCTGAGGTTTTATTACTTTTTAAGGCAAACAGTGTGCTTGTTATATTTTGAAATTTTGAAGCCTGGATTATTTCTGTTTTGACCCAGTCTGAAACTTTATCCATTTCTAAGGGCTTGGTTTGTTGACAGTCTTTGCATGGTCTAGGTGTAAAGACAGAAATATTTGGAACATAAATGGATGCTTGGGAGACAGCAGGAACAGGGATTGAAGTAGTAGTTGTGTGAAAATCAAAATGTACAGGAGAAAATTCAGTGACTTCAGCAATTTTGTGAGGAGCTACTGTGCCAGCAGAAGAAAATGAGGGGCTGGTTGAGTACTTTTCAATAATATCTTGAGGAGTTGATGTAACATTCCAAAGTTTGCCCAGAGTCAAAGCTGATTCTATTGCTGGTTCTGCAGACTGAACATCTGTTAAGGATAATAAAGTTCTGCTATCCATTGAAGAAGTCAAAGAAGGCCTTCTTGTTCCCAAATATATGGCTGATTCATCAAAAGTAGTTAAAGAAACTGAAGACATAGTATGTATAGTGGAAAGATTTGTAATTAAAGTTGAATTTGTTGAGCTCAAATCATCATTTAGTGATATAGCAGGCATTTTTATATCAGTGCTAGTTGATGCTACAGCAGAAGTGAAAGAAACTGCTGATAAATTTCCAGAATGTGATGCTGTAACAGAAATCTGAGGAGTCGAAGCTGTTATCGTCAACATTTTAAAAGAGGTTTTTGAAGATGAAGTAGTAAAAGTATCAACATTTTTAACTATTGATGCAATTTCTGATTCTGGATATGAACCAAATGGTTCATAAGTTATTTGTGCTTCATCCTGTGAAATCTTAATAGGAATACTACTTGGCACCCTGGTATCAGCAAACTTTGACAAAGTTATAAAATCAGTTGGAATTGCAGCTGAATCTGCATGCAACACATGTTTACTTTCTGCTGAAACTGAACTTGTCTCAGATGATTTGGTAGTCTGAAGAACTGCTAGAAGAGAAACTGTAGAAGGTCTTAAATGAAAGCTCTTTGAAATAAGTGTCACTTCCCTAGTACCTTTGGGCCTTTGAGATGTAATTGGAGGAGGCATTAATGTTGACGTTGTATGGATTAGTGGGACACTAAAAGAAGATTTTATGGGAAAAGGACTTTGTGTCACCACTGAAGTTGTTTTATAAACTACATCAGAAAAATGTTTTGTGGTTAAGGAAGCAATATGTTCAGAAGGTGTCAGAGGTGCTTTTTGTGATGATCCAGATATAGGTGTTAATGTTTTATTTATCAATTTCAAATATGATTGAATAGTCTCTGAATCTGAAGTACTATGAAGAGGATTTGATGCAAATGAAGTAAACCTAGTAGATGATTCAGGAATTGGAGACAAAGTTGTTGTAAATGTAGACAGATAAGAACTAATTCCAGAAGTTACAGCAAATGTTTGTGTTAAAGGTAAATCTGTCAGTATTGTGGAAATTGGAAGAGTTCTAGCTACCACTGAAGTAGGAACTGCAACTTCCAATAGTGTAGTTGACTTAGTTAGTAAAGGAAAAGCAGTCACTGATGGTACAGCAGTAAGTGCAAGATTACTTGATGAAGAGAAATTATAAGTTTTATTGTAGGATATTGTTTTTACAGTAACCATTGGAGCTTCATAAGTAGTTGGGAAAGTTGTTGACAGAGATCTAAACAGCATAGGTGGGGTGGTTGTTTTGTAGCTGTCTTCAGATAATAATTCTGAACTTGGTGACAAATCAGGTAAATGCATGATTGAATGAGATACAATTGTTGAATAAGCATCTTTGGCAGTTGTTGGTTCAGTTGTGATTTTGGTATATAAGTTAACATAGGTTGGCTCAGTCTCTTCAATAACCAATGTAATTGGCATTTGAGAAAATGTTTCTGAAATATTTGTTATCTGGGAACTTAACATTGTAGGGTTTGTTCTAACTGGTTTGGTTCCAAATGAAGATTCTGCTGGTTTTACAGCAATACCTGTGGGGAAAAAAGTCTTACTTCATATGATTTTGAAAAAAATATATGTAAAGTGAGAATTGTGTCACTATCCCAATGCTACAGGCAGAAATCAGTGCTAATTTTCATGAACAGTATACCTACTCTCTTAGAGAATAGATTCAGAAGCGCTCTGTGAGTCTGATGGATGGTGTTTAAATTTGATAAATAAATAAAAGTAGAGAACAGCTTCATAAATGTTTCCTATTATTATTGTTATTATTATTATTAGCAGTAGTAGTAGTAGTAACAACATATTATAAGCAAATAATGATGCAATCTGAAATGACAAATGTTATAGAGCCTTGTAGTTCTGGGATGGCATCGATAATATGAAATCTCTGCTCCTTGAAATCCATCAATGTTTTTTGGTTGGTTAATTATTTTATCTATGATTTAATTTAGAATACTGCATATTTTTATGAATATGCAATTGTATTCTGGATGCAATATTTTTTGCTATAATTGTAACCCTCTGAGAGTCTCCTAATTACCCCCCCCCCCAAAAAAAAAGAATGAATGAATAATAAATAAAGGACACTTACAATCTTCTGGGTAAACACATTTAAGTGTGACTTCATCTAGGATCATAGCTTTTGGACAAAATGGTAAGCATCCTTCAACCCTACGATAAAAGATTCAAGAAAAATATATATGCAAGCAATTATTTTGCCTATATAAATTATCCAGAATTCAAAATACCTGAATGTGACTTAGAATTATTACTCTACAAAAGTTCTGACAGTAAAAAAAAGCCAACTTAATATTATTTGTAGACAATTCAAGTGAAAAAATAATACTGAATGTTACAATAAATATTATATTTCTTTTACTCACGGTGGAAGAAATTTGCATGCTGTTCCTTCAGGATCATTGCATGTTTTAACACAAGGACTTGTGCAAGGTTCATATCTCCATTCACACATCCTCCTGTAAGGTATTGCTGCATGGAGTTCTAAGAAATTTTAAAATCATCTTGTAAATGATACATTTCTCTATAAATCATAACTGAAACTGGCAAAAGTACTGTGGATGAATTTACTCTAAATGTATTCCTCAAGCCTTTCCCTATTGAAAAATGCAGAACTTTCTTGTCTACCCACTCCCTCAGTTCAAACAAATATAGTTACATATGCACTTTACAGACTTCTAGAGCTGTGTGTCTTTTATGAAATTGTAGACAGATTAATAGAGTTGGAAGGACCTTGTAGGTCATCTAGTCCAACCCTCTGCCCAAGCAGATCTTCTACCATTTTTGACAAATGCCAGTCCAGTCTCTTCTTGAAAGCTTCCAGTGATGAAGCTCCCACACTTTCTGAAGGTAAGCTGTTCCATTGGTTGATTGTTCTCACTGTTAGGAAATTTTTCCTTATTTCCAGATTAAATCTCTCCTTGTTCAATTTTCATCCATTATTCCTTATCTGGCCTTCAGGTGTTTTGGAAAATAGCTTGACCCCTTCCTCTCTGTGGCAGCCCCTGAAATATTGGAACATTGCTATCATGTCTCCTCTGGTTCTTCTGTTCACTAGACTAGCCATGCCCATTGTATGTTTTAGCCTCCAGTACCCTAATCATATTGGTTGCTCTTCTCTGTACTCTTTCTACTGTAGATGAATTTAGATATGTATGCCACAGTGTGATTTTAAAGTATATTTATGTAGAAATAAATGCAATAAATATTTATTTATGAAACATAAATTGTTCTTTCAAATAACAACTGAAACTTTAAATAAAATTTATAATTGTATATAATGAAATTAAACTAAAATCTACTGAATAAATTTATTGTCAATTTTTTATATATATATATGGTATTCAGCTTTGTTTGGGTATTTTCTCACGTCATTATAGTTGTGCTTTTAAACTTGTAGCAAAGTTTCGGCAGAATCTCATCTGCCATCATCAGGCTTCTGTACTGTGTTCATCTGTGAGTCAGACTTTCACAGCCGTTTCAGTTTTAAATTTGGGGCTAGCCTACTGCTGTGCCAGAATGGTTTTTTCTTCATCCTGATTGGTTGGGTGTCTTGGTCTGTGTTTATTGGTCTTGGAGTTTGCTGTGTTCTGCTTAATTGGTGTTTCTAATATTTTCTGTCTGTTTTGTGGCTTTTTTTGTTTTGATTGGCTGGCAACATTGTGTTCCTGTATTGGAAGCTTTTAGTGCAGCTTGGTTCCGAGTAAATGGACAGCTATCAATTATTAGGAAGCTAAGTTTCATCTGGGTGAATCTCTAGAGACTGAAAAAAGACCTGAAAGCATGAATAGAAGAGATGATTCCACCAGACTGTCAATTATTTGGAAGCCTGCACTCACAAACAAACAAATCTCCACATCACAAGCCAGGCAAACACCTGGGCACAAACAGATTCCCCCCGATACCTCCAGCTCAAACACATCCCAACCAGGCACCCAGTGAAACCTAGCTTCCTAATAAATGATAGCCGTCCATTTACTTGGAGCCAAGCTGCACTAAAAGCCTCCAATACAGGAACACAATGTTGCCAGCCAATCAAGACAAAAAAAGCCACAAAACAGACAGAAGATATTAGAAACACCAATCAAGCAGAACACAGCAAACTCCAAGACCAATAAACACAGACCAAGACACCCAACCAATCAGGATGAAGAAAAAATCATTCTGGCATAGCAGTATTTAGCAAATTTAAAACTGAAATGGCTGTGAAAGTCTGACTCACAGACAAATACAATACAGAAGCCTGATGATGGCAGATGAGATTCTGCCAAAACGTTGCTACAACTTTAAAAGCACAACTATAATGATGTGGGAAAATACCCGAACAAAGCTGAACACCATACATGTAAGTACCCGCGAAAACTTTTATATATATATATATATATATATATATATATATATATATCATGTTGTGTAACTCACCCTCAATACTGAAGCTACTTAATCTTTTGAATTCTTCAGTACCATCAAACTTTGAGATTTTCACTGCTGAAGTGCTAAGTGTAAGGAAGAAACCTCTTTTGCTGTGCAGTTCGAATGTATTGTAACTAGAGATCCAAAGTCCTTGGTGATGGATAAAAGTCGTTCTTCTACGAAATGACAAACTTGCATCCCACTGTGCTAAGAAAATGCTGTTCTCATTGTGTACATAAAGAAAGTAGTTTGGCCTTTCTGCACACTCAAGTGAAATCAGAGATGAAGCTGCCAGTAAAAAAATGAAATTCATAGCAACATACAAAAGCTTTAATACATATTAAAGCAGCATTTGAATGAATAAATGATACAAAATTCAGGGAAACAAGCTAAATAGCACAGATCAATTCAAAGTAATATTAGAGAAGTTATGAGCAACATAGTTTTTATTTTATTTTTTTATTTGTTAATTGCTTACAAGATAATAGGTATAAGTAAAAACATAGTTATGAATACATGGATACATATAAGAAAAATAAAGAAATAAAAGAAACAATAGGACAGGGATGGTAGGCAAATTTTGGTGCGCTTATGCATGCCCCCTACAGACCTCTTAGGAAGTGGGTGAGGTCAATAGTAGACAGTCTAAGGGTAAAGTTTTTGGGGTTTGGGGAAGAAACCACAGAATCAGGTAGAGTATCCCAGACATTGACCACTTTGTTGCTGAAGCCGTATTTTCTGCAATCAAGTTTGGTGCAGTTAACCTTGAGTTTGTATCTATTGTTTGCTCTTGTGTTCCACTTCCAAATATCTGATGAAAATGATGCCAGTAAGTATTTTTATTTTCTTTAAAAGTACATTTTAAACCACTCATCAGTAGGAAGGAAGAGTATTTATTGCTGTAGTTCAAGGAACAAATTCAGGGCCCCCCCACAGTGTACAAAGATTCTACAGCCAGAATATCCAAAACTGTGATCTGTTTTCAAAATACTTTGGATATTGCTGGGAAAAGGTGAAAAAGGCTGCCTATGGAGCATTTCACTAGAAATAGAAAGGTCCTTTTCAATCCCTTAATGCCCAGACAGTGCAAGCTCCATACAAAATTAATACTTATCTTCATATTGCTGTAACTATGGAAATAGAAAAATATCTCTTGTCGCTGTCAAAACTTTTCTTATCCAGTCTATTACAATAACATTTTATCCAATTTAGGAAGTGTGTTTAAAAGAACACAATCTAGCACAGAAAATTTAATCCTTTTGCAGGTATAAAACTTGGAATTTAATTATATTGGATCAGAAGTAAATACTCACATAAAATTTTATCTTTGTAAAGTCCAGGAGTTAGCATAAAATTATAATATGCTTTTTCTTGGAGATTGTTTCTAGATAAAGGAAAGATCTTTTTGCTGCTAACATTGATTCCTATAACTGTATCATTCTGTCCATAACTGGCCAAAATATAAGGCCCTTTCCCAAGTTCTGGAAGTATAAAAATTACAATGATAATTAGTTAAAGGAAAGCTAATCATCTTGGAAGAATAACAAGCCATTTGAAAATACAGAAAATTGTTGAAATGAATCAAAAGCAAAATGGATAAAAAACTAGAACTCCAAAAATCTGGATAACTACTGAGTCTAATAGCTTGAGTTTTCTTGATCATTCCAGATGATAATTTATATAACTAATATATTATGCCAATATGCTCTTGTACATTAACAAGGCCCTTTGATTTGCACCATTCAGAAAAATAATATTATAATCACATTTCTTATAGTTTCAGCCAATTTTGGGAAATAGTGATAACTAATTTATCAATTGCCCCTCCAAATGCTTATTTGAGGGTGACCCAATTTAATGTTTCTTTCTATCAGTTAAGTAAGCAATTTCCTCTCGTTTTTACAGCAAAATACTACTAAAATATTTTCTAAAACTAAGGAACAAATTAGAGAAAACCCTTCTTAAGCCTTTAGAACAAAGACATAATTCAAGAGGTTTCACCTCCAGGAAATAATAACTAAAAAGCAAAGAAATTTTCATTAAATGGTATAGAAAAGGCCAAAAAAGGAAAATAGATTTTCTTTGTATTTTAAATACAAATTTAAAATTATTAATTAATTTCGAAGTATTCATTTCCTTTAAATCTGCTTCTGTCAACATGGACTACTGAAGCTAAAATTGTTCTGCCTCTAAATAGTTTTAATATACCACAAGACTTGGCTATGGCACCCTGCCTCTTGCAAGTTATTTTGCCTGTGTCCTTATTTTATTTTGCAGCTGTCCCTGAATATATTTGTATCTGTACAGTGGTGGGCTTCCAATTTTTTAACAACCGGTTCTCTGCCCTACTGACTGGCTGGGTGGCTGAGTTGGCATGGCCAACTCAATGTCACTTACAACGAGAGGAGCTTCACCTTGCCTACCCTCTCATGACCTTGGGGATATTACAATGGTTGTTAGCATGAAAAACGGTCATAAGTCACTTTTTTCAGTGCCATTCACTAAATAAACTGTTGTAAGTCAAGGATTACCTAAAGAAAAATACAAAAAGCTTCTTTGCTTGCAAAAAGCTGCTCTAAATACAGTCATTACATTAGAAATGAGGGAATACACACTGAAGATCAATGAGTCACAGCTATCAAGGAAACCTAAACCATTCTGTCTGAATACCTTCCTTTTCTTCAGCAATATCTGCAATCCAGAATTACAAATCAGACATTGAGGAATTAAAATAGTTAAAATACAAGGATAACTATCAGCAGCCAAGTTACTCTTGCTCATAAAGTGAAACCCTTTAGCAGAGAGGTCATTTAAGCTCTCCAGAAAGTGGGTAGGCATATTTGGGCTATAAAATGCCAAGCTAAAGAGACACATTAACAAATTAACATCTTGAGTGAGGGCTAATCCCATTCTTTCTTTGTTCAGATCTTGCTGAAAGAGAAATTTTGCCTATGAATACAGCTATCTATCTCTTTATCTCTTGAGTGCTGACATCTGCTGTGGACTATTAAGGATGGTGGGGGCTGCTTTCTCCCTCTAAGAAAACATGTTTCTCCATTTCTCATTCAGGGAAATATATTCTTCGTTTTTAATATTTCCCAAAATATTTCATTTTTCTAGGAGAGGAATAGGTGCTAACTTTCAACGATTGGTGCCGTGTTACTATGCCATATTATCATGAGAGAAAACTAAAACAAATTGGAAGGAGGATCCACTTATTATCAGTGATCAATCGTGTACCTTGCCCACTCCGAAGCAACGCAAGAGACTCCTGTCCCAAAGGTGCTTTTTCAAGAGGCAACTAGACTTTCTAGAAACCAAGAAAGTCCAGTTGACTCTTGAAAAAAGCACCTTTGGGACAACCATGACCTGGATGATTGAAGAATCCCCATTTTAGACTCCTGTGCTCAGTGAACTGACAAAGCACAGTTTCCACCCAGGAAAAGGTCCATTTGCACCACGTAAAGATACCAGCTTGTCTCACTCAGCTCACAAGATATCCTTAGGTAATCATCCAGATTTAAGGAAAGATCACATGACCCCAGAAAGGCAGTAAAAAAAAATCAGACAGAATGCCAAGCTTGCATCCTGCCTCTCAGCTATTTCTGCTATGACTATGCCAACCCTTCTATAAATAGCTGTTCCAACCAAGTTGGAAGTATACTCCAAAAAGCTTAAAATGCTTTTTAATAATATTTAAGAAAGTCAAGCCCCAGGAATCACTGTATAAAACCCAGTCTACAGACAGAAAGTCTGGGCATACTGCCAAGAACCATTAAGGCTTACAATGTAACAAGTTTAACCCAAAGGCAGGTTCTGAAAACACTTAAAGCAGCAGGGCAATTAAGATAAGGATTAGGCTAGAAATACAGGCATGCCAAAATGTTTCCTTCCTGTCTCCCTTGCAGGATTAGTCCTGTAAAGTGGGAAAAGTTTTTTTCCCCAACAATCAGTTCTCTGAATTACTCAGAAAATTAACATCTGGTTCAAGAGAACCTGTGAGAACCAGTAGTAGCCCACCTCTGTATTTTTTTAGAAACAGCAACAACAACAAAACTATCTACAGTTATTTGCACTAATAGTCAAATATTGCATCAAATTGTGTTCATTATCCCATATGGAATATGGCTATGTTTTATTTCTGCAACTTGAAATAATTTTCAAATACAACTTACTTATTCAATAAAAAGGATAAGTGTCTTTGATTCATGCTTATGTACCTAATATTATTTTCTTTAATACTGAGAAAATGCATACCTTGGTTGTAATAATCACAGTCGTAAGCTGGAAAATAGAACAATATAATAGTATAGTGGACAACAGTAACAGAATTTGTGATTGGATATTTACAGTCAACTAGAATTCACAAAAAGTTATTTTTACATCTTTTAATTAAGCTCTTTACTAAGTATTTACTCAGTTTCATCAATAACAAGAAAATATATCAATATAGAACCACTAGTTATGAAGATTTATTTTATTATTATGCACATACCTATGATTAGCCTTTTTTGAACTGCAAAATAAAAAATAAATACATATACATTTACATTTTCATCCACACTCAATAGCTGGTGCAAAAGGGGAGGGTGTTCTTTCAAAAATGAGTAATATATAAAATATATCTTAGTAGATTGTACTTTACTTTACTGTGGTTCTTGTCATGTGAGGCCCTCCATGAATGCAGTTTATCAATAGGAAAGTTTCCCTGCCTGAAAACATTTCTGTATGGGTAGATGGCTGAAGGAGTAACTAAATGGTCCATGTAATGTTGAATATGGAGTTAATTAGCATAGCTCCATCTCCATTTTATTTGGAAGGAAGAGAGGAAGGGAGTCTGGGAGTTAGGAAAAATTGGTTGTAAAAATTGTACTGATTAACAGAAAGACCAATTATAAAAATATACATTAGATTTTTAAAAAGCCTATGCTATGATTTCTACTATCACCATATATATACATACATGTAATATATATAATATATATTCTAGCACATTGAACTATGACTTAATGGAAAACACTGTGAAATAATCTGCATTATTTACAGGCATTATATTTAGTAATATAACAGAAAGCATACATACGACAGAGAGAAGGAGATCGCCAGTGAATTACTGCACCCTGCTGGCAACATTTGTGAGCATAAGCTGCAATGCTAGTACACAGACATTCACAGTCCCCACCAAGATTACAGTTGCATGTATCTGTATGACAGTTTTTCACAAATGATGTTACATCAATCTGGAAAATATGAAGAAAAATAATAGCATGGGATAACATAAAGGCATAAAAATCCATCAGGAAACAAGAGAGATTTTAAAATTAGTATAATGGAAAATCATCTAAAATGAATTCTATAGTTTAGGGTGTATATAGATATCTGCAAAAATGTATCAGCATGACATTAGAAAGTTCAAAGGGCACATTAGAAAGGAGAAGTAGGAAGAGGCAGAGGATTAATTCTATATTAAGTCTTGATCTACAAACTGTCCTGCCCAGTTTTAGAAACTGTAAAAAGTATTCACTTACCACATTACGGCAAGAGGCAAAAACATCACTATATAAAACTGAACATTCTTTTTTGGCATAGGGGAACTTGCTCTGATGAACTTCACATTGTTTGTTGGTCTCATTTGGACTTGCACACTAATGAAAAAGAAATAAAGCATGACTATTAATCATAATAGTCAAGTTGCATAATCGGTCAGATGTTTAATTGCATTTCATATTTTTATCCACCTATCAAGTCCTTCATAAAAATCTGGAATAGGCAGATGTTGTTTCATAGTGTTAAAGATATTGTCACAGAAGATAAGGTTTTCCAAGTAAAGCTACCTTTTGCAATTGATTGATGGTGATTTTTGTCAGAGACAATGATGTTCAAGTGATACTCTAGAAGTTTTGGAATTGCACCTAAGGAACCTATTTGCATCATTTTTAAATTTCTTTTGCCACACTCGTTCTATTTCTATCTGCAGGTCTTTGTTAGTTGTGATTTTCTTCAGTTCTTTTCCTCTTCTCTTCTTTCAGATACTGCCATATTCACTATCCAGACTTCTTATTATTATTATTATTATTAATTATTATTATTATTATTCTCCATCAGAAATATCTATTAAAAATTCAAAAGCCCTTTAAAAACTGAACATGTATTTCTTTTATTAAGTTAGCCTCATAATTTCATTTCAAATCAAAACATTTAATTTGGAAAAATAGTTATTTATTATTTTGCTTTTAAAACAAAACATTGCTTTTTTGATATTGAATTAAATGTTTTCTTTATCACACATAATTGCTTCCAAAACAATCAATTATGAATTGTAAACAGAGCCTTGTTCTTCGAACAACCTTTGCTTAAAATTTGCTGCTCTGATAAGTTTATACCATTCTTAAGCTCAATAAGAAATTAAAATAAAATGACTCCTGAAAAACATGCAAAATATAACCAGGGAAATAATTAATAGGTATGAGACACGAGGAGAAAATGTTAGTGCTAAAGATGTTTTTGCATACAGTATATTTTCTCCCCCAGATTGTTGTTTCAAGCACTTATGCATTAGATAAACATTGTGTTTTTCAGATGTTATACAGTGTACTCTGTATGTACTGTGCACTGATTTCCATCATTCATATAGAAAATTGTTTCGCATGTAGCAGATATTAGATATCACAGTAAGACTTACAGCAAGCAGGAGAAATCTATCCCACATATGTTGTTTGGTCTATGGTATGACAAATATTATTATTTGGTTAGCATGGCCACAAATATCCTTTTAATAGCACTTAGAGCTTTGTGAAACTCTTTCCTATGTAGTTATGAAAGCCTTTCAGGCTTTCCTTAGAATAAATTTCTCCCCCAAAAGGGAAATCTTCCAGATGATCTGAAGTATAATCCCCATGATTTCCAGCAGGATGAATATTGAAATAACAGACATTGTATTCAAACATATTTAAAGACACCTGCCATACAATATCCTAGTAGTAGGATATCGGATAGGAAGAAAGTAGGAAAAAAGTAGAAATAGGAAAGAAGTACCAATACCAATAGTAAGTATACACTATTACTATACTACTACTATACTGGCTTTCATAACTGTGAGCTATCAGCTGCTGTCTTAAAAACAAATTGTATTTTCACAGATTGTCATACTTGCAATATCGATATATTATTATTATATTGAAATAAATGAAGATGTTATGCTTACCTGTCCTATTGCCCAACTCTCTCCAAAAATTTGAGCATTTTTTACTTCCATATTGTTGGATGTAGTAAGATCATTTGAAGTAAATTTATCAAAATTTCCACATAAACCAGCTAATTTACCCTGAAAATAAACCACAAATATTTTTCCTAAACATTTTTACCTAAAACAATCAAGATTTATAAAGGTAACAAACAATGCACTCATTTTTTTAAAAAATAATAATATCAACCTTAATTTAGGTATTAATATAGATTTAATACTCACAAATCAGACACAATTTAGGCTACCTTTTGGGAAAATGTAATGTTTTCTATAACTGTTTTACTTTTTCTGTTTATTGTTTTTTTACTTTCACAGCCTGTGCTTACTAGTGATATACTAGTGATCCTCTTATTCTTATAGTGCAAATTACTTTAAAACTAATCAAACATCTCCAAATAGGACCAGAGGATTCTTGCTAAAAGCATGAAAAACCAGTGCCAGTTAGTTTCAGCAATCTTAGCCTAAGACTGTCTCAGTATCAGGCTATTTCCAGAGTTTTTATGATTCTAACAGCAGAAAACTATTAACATAATTAAACAGCTTTAGCAATGAAAACATCACAAGCAGCATAAGTGGATTTAAATCAGAAAGAATTGTGTTTCCACTTCTTGCATAAGAAAATGTGACATAAATGAGGAAGACAAGAGGGGAGCAAATGATGTCATGAAATTCATGGCATCCTCACGGTTCATTAAGGATGAATGTATCACTGAATGCCAATGATAACATGTGTCAGTTAAAGGACTGTGTTTTTTAAAAAGATAATGTTTCAACTATTTTCATTATTGGGGGGCGGGTGGGGAAACATCTCTGTCACAGCTTGCAATTCAATTTTTTTCCTCTTTGAAGCCAGGATAGTAAGATCAAGTGATATAACAGTATGGGCCATGAATATGCAGCAAATCCAAGCTCAAAAAGCAATAATTTTTAGTCTAAAAGAATGTAAAGCACACATTTTCTTGAAAACATATTTCCATTTCCATTTCTTACGAGTAGAACAGTGGTGGGATTCAAAATTTTTTACTACAGGTTCTGTGGACATGGCTTGGTACGTGTGGTGTGGCTTGGTGGGCATGGCAGGGTAAGGATGCTGTAAAATCTCGATTCCCTCCCCACTCCTGGGGGAAGGTTACTGCAAAAATCTCATTCCCTCTGCCCCCCACTAACCTGCTTTCCAGCTTTGTTCTCCTGGGCAACAAAAGAAGACCCAGCCAAACAGCTGGGACTTGGGAGGCAGAGAATAGATGGGGATGGGGCCAGTCAGAGGTAGTATTTTGCTAGTTTTCTGAACTACTCAAAATTTCTGCTACCGGTTCTCCAGAACTGGTCAGAACCTGCTGAATAGCACCTCTGAAGTAGGAGAACTTTTGGAACTTATGGTGTATTAAGCTGAAAAATATCAGGCAGGCCACGCCCACTCCGGCTCCATAAAGGTAAAAAAATGTCACGATATGTCATGTGACAGGATCAAGCTTGATACCTATGAGCTACAGTGTCCCTTAGTCATGTGATTGTCATTTGCAAACTTCCTAGCCAGCTTCTAACAAGCAAAGTTAATGGGGGATGCTTAATAACTGCAGTGATTCACTTAACATCTGTGGCAAATAGGTCGTAAAATTGTATATCAGCAACCATCTTGCTTAGCAGTGGAAATTCTGGTCTCCGTTGTGGTTTTTAGCTGAGGACTACCTGTATATTTTTCATGGAGCACTTGGCTATATAATTAATATTGCAAAATATACTTTGCAAATTATTATGAACTTGTTTTAATTATATCAAGCATAATTCAGGAATAAATCAACTTGTCTGTAGAATAGTCATCTTGCTTGCTATTGTTATTGTGACTTAGCTTCACACTGATTCACCTTCCATCGAGCTCCAACTTTGATATGCATTGTCGTCTTCCTGTCCCACAGTACTGTGAACTCTTCCTCTGGAAAATATATTGCTACATAATATCCAGCTTTCCAAACTTGATACTTGGATTTCTCTCCATGTCTCCTTAGCATCCCCTATAAATAATAGATACTTGTAAGGTACTAATGATGCTAATGAGGCAGTCACATATGGTTTTTTTTTTCATTTTGACATTCAGCTGAAATCTTTCTGCCTAGACATTTAATTTTATTATTCCTGATCCTGCAACTAGGAACAAAGGAGAATAATTATTAATTTTCTCAATGATATCCTTTCAAATAGTTCCCAATCATTTTTCCTTTTTAATCCTTTCTTGTCAAGGCTAACATTAGCCTATTCCTTCAATATGTTTTCATTTGCCCTACTAGTTTTTAAACATTTAAGCTTCTCAGAACCTGATTCGGTTTTGAATTACTTTTTAAGTATAGTGCCTAGAATTAGACACAAGGTGGGGTCTAAATAACGCAATGTCACATTTCGGTATTTCTTTCAATGAATTGGAAATCTTAATTCCAAAAATGACATCTAAAATTGCATTTTTACAACCTTATTGCACTACTGATTCATATCCATTTTTAATCAAGTACAATTCCAAAATATTATACGTACATTGTTATGAAGCCATGCCTACAATATTCTTTACTTGTTTTTAAGTAAACAGCTTTGCACTTGGGATATGTGATAAATTCACATTAATTATGAATGTATATTTAGATTAAGGACAAAGTGTACTTTTGCACACTTCTTTCCACTTTACCGATAATTAGTTTGTCTCTACTTCAATTAGCCAACATATTCCACAAAATCCACATGTAGCTCTCAATCAAAGAAAGATAATAAACCAGGGCTGACTCAGAAATTCTGGGAGTTGAAATCCATGTCATAAAGGGGCAATAGTTGCCTCATACACACCCCTCACAGTTGTTGTATTATTGCATTTAAAAAAAAAATATTTTCCTATAGCAAGCATTTCTTTGCAATGCATCCGAATTATAACATGTTAAACATTCCATGACAGTACAAATAACAATTAACTACTAATATTCATAAAGGTTTTTACCTTTCAAAGGAAGTGACACAAACCAGTTTCAAGCCACAAAGTGAAGCAATTTAAATTAAAAGAAATTTCCAAAATTTCAGGGATACATCAAACAGATGACCTATTACTTTCAGAAGCTTTTGATTATACCTGAAGCAGGTACTTGTATTGGGCTTGAATGAAGAACCTCTACTGAACATTGTAGATCAATAGTTGGAACAAATGAGAGTACATGTCTGAACTTAAACTGCTGATTATGAAAAATTTTAATAGGATTGACTTTTTCATCACAGGGAACTTTAGAAAATAATGTTGTTTTTCCTATCAAAATATTAAAGTTTAGGGATTGGGTTTTTTTTGCTGAAGTTCAAACCACAGAAGCTGACAGAAAAATTAAACATTTATTCTAACCTACCACCGCTGCCATTTTTTAAACTTTCTATTTAATTAAATTAAATTTTGTGTTGTCTAGGGAGGCTGCCAGTCCTATCCCAGAAACCTAGTAGCTCCTTATTAAATTCAGGGAAAGGAGAATTTGGCAGCAGAGACGTTCTGGGATTGTATGGAACTTCTATAATAGAAGTCTGTGAGGAAAAGATAAACTTTTTTTTGTTATAAAATAAGATGTGTTTATATGTTGTACATATAGTTGGTGTAAAAAAGCAGTATTTTAATAATCAAGCGAGCTTCAGTCAATAACTTCCAAAAGGGGAAATTAAACTTACCTCTATGTCTAGAGATTCACTGAAAAAAATTTCAGAGTCTCCAATAGTTAGCAACATATCTTTTGAACAAACGATGTCATTATCGAAGCACTTCTTATTTTGAACAATTAGAGACAAGTTTGAACTGTCAACACTCTGTGAAGGAGAAATAATTGTTATGTACAAACATAGTGACAGAGCAACATCTACATAAGGTATTGTCAGGCAGTACATTCCCTTAACTGGACTACAACTGCCTTGGGACGTTTTCTGGGTTAACTTGAATTAATGCAGTTCTAAATCAAGTGATGTCAGGTTGACCTAGCTATAAACCTTGATCAGCCAGATTGCAAAGAAATAAATGTTACTCTCTGAGTTTCATACTGTATAAGGGACCCTTGTTTTACTGAAGTTGGAATGAGGTGAAACCAAATCATTTTGAACATGAAAATATTATTGCAATATTGATGATGGAGTTAATAACCATTTCTTTAAGGATGTTTTCTAAGGCAGATTTGCAAGTGTATTATCAGATTGAACATAACAGTGGTCTTCCCTTTCTTTTTAGTTTTATAATCTGTCCTTTAAAAAATACCACCAGAAATATAATCTATGGCATTGGTGCCCTTTTCGGGTCTTGCCAACCATATAACTTTTCAGTGGTTCAGTCTGTCCCAGAATGAGAAACAAGGCTTGAAAATTAAGATGGGGACTGAAATAAGCTGCTTTCCTGACTTACAGACATTTACCTATTTTGAAAATAAAGTGTGAAAGGACTCTGATCTACTTGTGGTTATTTTCAGCATACAAAATACTTACTTATAAGGAAAAAGCACAGAAAGAATAATGTTACTTTCAAAACAGGAAGAATCTGAAGAGAAAGTGGCACTATTGTTCAGTCTTTAAAGTTTGATACTTTACAACAAAATGAATTGTTTGAATTGGAATGGTTATTTATATGTTTATTCCTACAGCCTAAGATGCTGTACCACTCAGAAAATTTTACCATTTTGTTCTGTTAACTATTTAAACAGGAAAAATCAAATATGTAATTAGTGGAAAGAAAATCGACTCATTTGAGCTATGGTTCTGGAGAAGGAAAAATAATGAAACAGCTTCTCACTTACTTTGGCCATGTCATGAGGGGAATTCACTGGAGAAAACAATTATTTTTGGAAGTGTTAGCGGTAAAAGGAAACCAATCCACCAAAGGACACAGTGGCTGGATACCATCAAAATTGACACCAGCAAGAGCATAGAAAAACTAAAAGGAATAATGCAAGATTGGAAGATATGGAGAGATCCGGCCAAGAGTCAGAATCAACTGAATGGATGGCATCATCATCATCCTCTATTATGATATTTTACTAAAATCAGAAAACAACCAAATATTTTTTTTATTTAACATATTGGCGTGCAAACTTGAAAACAGAGCTTTCCAAGGAAAGATTATATTAAAAGTGCTATATAAAAATCAGGGGGAAGCAGACTAAAAGGTCTTTGCCACATGTTCTGTGTACCTACAAGTGTAAGATAGCACTACAAAATTGGCACTACCTTTAATCCCTGGCTGCGTCTAATTCAGCAGTGGGATCCTACCTGTTTCCACTACCGGTTCGGTGATCACAGGTGCATGCACATGCACGTAATGCATGTGAAGTTTTTCCCACACCAGCTGAGACCTGTAGCGCCAATCAGCTGAAAGGAAAAGGAGAGAAAAGAACAGGGGTGGTGGGAGGGCTGATCCTGCCTGTTGTGTATGCAATAAGATTAATAAAGTATGAGCTTGGAGTAAGTGCAGGGTTCTGGCCCTGCACTTCTGATCGGCTGTTAAGCAGCCGGACCGGATTGGCCCGTTCCGGGGAATCCGATTGGCCCTTAACAGAGAGTTCTTATTGGTTATAAGGGCTAGCGTTCCTAGCTCGGTATTGGTTAAATGTTACAGGGTTTGCCTATATAAGGCGGGTTTTACTGCTGTTGAATTGAAGAAGTCACAATGTAAATAAAGAGCTGAAGTTCACCGTTCAGAGGCTTGTCTCCATTCTTTCTCGCCCATGCTCATAACTTAACACTGGTGACGAGGATGGGATATGGAGATATCTGAACCAACGAAACTTCGAAGAACACCGAGCACGTGACAGACGACGCCAAAAAACGGAACCATGTCCGGTGGCATCGTACCACCCGCTCCGTTCGATCCAACACAAGAGGACTGGGAGTCCTACATGGATCGCTTCCAAATGTTCTTAGAAACCAACAACTTAAAGGACGCCACACCAGGAAAGAAATGGGCGGTGTTCCTAACGCATTGCGGTCCAACCGTATTTAAGATGGCTAAAGCACTAGCCAAACCCCGAGAAGTGAAGGCCATGGATTGGGACGACCTCGAACCTATCCTGTGAGACCACTACGCTCCGACCGTGCCTATGCTCGTGAGACGCTATGAGTTTTATCAAAGAAGCCAGGGAAAGGGAGAAAGCGTGGCCGACTTCATAGCAGACCTCCGAAATTTGGGAGGCCTCTGCGGATTCACCGATCTAGAAGAAGCACTAAGAGATCGCATAGTTCTGGGATTAGATGCGCCAGGCATCCAAAGCAAGCTGATGGCAAAAGGCAACATCAGCCTTGCCGACGCCATTGCTGATGCTACCGCAGCGGAAGCAACCAAGAAGTCGGCTGCACAACTATGCCAAAACCGCACTCCGGTACCACCACCGGCCAGCGAAATCTCACCTAGTTCAGAAGGGCAGCTCGTGACAACGCACCACGAGGACCTCTCTTCGTCGTCAGACAGCGACGAAGAAGGGGTCCATCGACTGTGGTCCAACCGGGACTTTCACCCCGAAGCCTTTACGCTCTTGCGCTGGCTGTGGAGCCAACCATGCCAGGTCCGAATGCAAATTCCACGACGCACTCTGAGATGAGTGTGGGAAATGAGGCCACATCAGACGGGTCTGCCGCAGCTTGCCAGGACCCAGTCAGGCCTCAAAAGGGGCTAACTATCGCCAATCAACAGGAAACCATCCTGTAAGGCGAGAGCCAGGGAACCACTCCTACAGAAATCGAGCTTTGCAGAGAGAAGAGGCTCACCATGCTATCACTATCGGTCACGCCTCAGCCTTGGACACTAAGAAAATCTGAGTCATGGTAGCCATTGAGAACCAGCCTTGCTACATGGAGGTTGACTCGGGATCGTCCCTCTCAATGGTGTCTTGGAAGACACTCAAGCAACTCATCCCCACAATTCAATGCCAAGATCTCCATTTCCAATGCCTCATCCTCAAGGACTACCAGGGGAATCGAATCCCCGTCATCAGGTCCTGCCGAGTCCGAGTCTCCTTCAAGAAGCACACAGCGTACTTACCTTTCACGGTCATCGATAGAGATAGGCCTAGCCTACTGGGCCTCCAATGGTTCGCGCCACTCGGCATTGAAGTGGCCGGCGTAAACCGAGTCAGTGGCTGTGACTGGGAGGAAGACCTTATCTCTGAATTCAGGGACGTCTTCGCGGACAGCTTAGGCGAGTACAAGGGGACCCTGATCTCATTCAGCCTAGATCCAAAAATAGCTCCCATTCGCCTAAAGCCCCGTCGAGTTCCATTTGCCTTAAAATCAAAAATCAACGAACAACTCGACAAACTGATAGCTCAGGGGTTGTTGGAGCCCATCGATCACTCCCCCGTGGGAAACCCCTATTGTAACACCCATTAAGCCAGACGGGTCAATCCGAATTTGTGGGGACTACCGGGCCACTTTGAACCATACCCTGCAGCAGAACGTGTATCCAGTTCTGGTGGTGCAGCACCTCCTCCATTCCCTGGGGGGGGGCGGGAAAGTTTTCACTAAATTGGATTTAGCTCAGGCATATCAGCAATTACCAGTAGATGAAAAAACGGCACAGGCCCAAACTATTGTGACGCACAGAGGTGCCTTTAAATGTACCCGGCTGCAATTCGGATCCCTGGGGATCTTTCAGAGCCTTATGGAAAGGTTATTGCAAGGAATTAAGGACATGGTCCCCTATTTTGATGATGTATTAATTGCAGCCCCTACAAAAAAAATCTTACAGGACCGGTTAAAATTAGTCCTAAAAAAATTCCAAGAGGCCGGTCTTAAGGTCAAAAAAAAAACAAATGTAAATTGTGTACTGACAGTGTTGAGTTTTTAGGGTACCTGATTGATAGCCAGGGCATTCACCCTACCGAAAGTAAATTAAAAGCAATCAAAAACGCTCCCACGAAACAAGGCCGATCTCCAGGCGTTCCTAGGCCTCATCAAGTTTTATAATGTATTTTTACCGCACAAAGCAACTGTCGCTGAACCGTTACACCGATTGTTAGATAAAAAAGCAAATTGGTTATGGGGTTACCGTGAAGAACAGGCGTTCCAAAATGTTAAAAAACTGCTCACTTCTGACTCTGTACTTATGCAGTATAATGAGACATTGCCGTTAGTTATAACCTGTGATGCATCGCCTTTCGGGGTGGATGCCATTTTGAGTCACGTACTGCCTAATGGGAACGAAGCCCCTGTTGCATATTTTTCAAAGACTCTTTCAAAAATGGAACAGAACTATGGACAAATTGATAAAGAAGCCCTCGCAATTGTCTCAGCTGTGAAAAGATTTCACGAATACGTGTATGGCAGGGTTTTTACTATTGTGACTGATCACAAACCTTTGTTGGGGATAATAGCCGGAGATAAGCCGACTCCCTACATATTATCCCCTAGGATGACCTGATGGTCAGAATTCTTAGCTGCTTATAACTATCGGCTGCAATACCGCCCGGGGAAAGCCATTCCCCACGCCGACGCATTGAGCTGAGCACCGCTTCCAGAGACTCTCGACAATCCGGCACCAACGGTAACCACGTTGCAAATCAAGGCACTCAACTCGCCGCCACTGACCGCCCGAGATATCGCGAGAGAAACCAAACACAACCACACCCTAGCATGAGTCCTAGGCTGGGTAGAACGCGGATGGCCATTGGACCAGTTATCAGATGACTTCACACCATTCAAAACTCGACAGACCGAGCTCTTCTCCCAGAAAGGCTGTGTCATCTGGGGCAATAGAATTGTTATCCCAGAACGGCTCCGAAAAGCGCTGCTGAGAACTTTGCATGATGGCCACCCTGGCATCGTGCAAATGAAAGCCCTTGCGCAAAGCTATGCATGGTGGCCGGGCACTGACAAGCAAATCGAACAGTGGGTTAAAGTTTGTCCCAAATGCCAAGAAGTCAGCAACGCCCCACCAAAAGCCATGCCTATTGAATGGGAGACACCATGTGGACCCTGGTCCCGAATTCACCTGGACTTCGCGGGGCCAACCAAAGGCCACACCTTCCTGCTTACCATCAACGCCTACTCGAATTGGCTCGAAATTCATCGCATGATGACTACGACCTCCAAGGCAGTTATCAAGATTTTAAACAGACTCTTTGCAACCCATGGATTACCAGATGTCCTGGTATCCGATAACGGCCAACAATTTACTGCACTAGCGTTCGAGCAGTACCTCGCTGACCGGGGCATCCGCCATGCGCTCACCTCGCCTGCGCATACTGCGACCAATGGCTGAGCAGAACGCATGGTCCAATTTGTGAAGAAAACCTTGCAAAAGGTAGACTACGACAACATTGACGACAAGGTCAATCAAATCCTCTTCTTGCAACACATCACCCCACATAGCGTCACCAACAGAACTCCTGCTGAACTGCTAATGGGATGAAAGCTCCGCTCCCACCTCGACTGGTTGCACCCGGCTTATGAACTGGAGAAACCACTAGGATCCAGCGGCCGCTGTCGCACCTTCCAGGTAGGAGACCTGGTTTATGCAAAAAACCTATTGGGCGACCCGTTGTGGGTGGAAGCGACAGTAGTACGTGTAACTGGCCCCAGATCCTACCTTGTGCAATGCCTTGACGATAAACTTTGGAAACGGCATATTGACCAATTACGATCGCGTCTTTCAGCGGCCAGTCCGCAACTCCCCGATGACCAAATTGAGGGGGGGGAGGTATGGAAGAAGATGAATTCCTAGGAAACCCGTTCGAAGGAAACAACGGTTTAATAGAAACTCAGGAAGCGGAGCCGGAGGGAGAAACGTTTGCACCTCAGGGAATTGCAGAAAATGTGGGCAACGACGTAGAAGTGAACTCTGAACCAGAGGCAGCCCCACTGCCAAACAACGATCTACCTCAGCATGATTGCAACCAGCCGATACAACGAAAATCAAAGAGACTAAAAAGACAACCGTCCTACCTAAGGGACTTTGTAACTGCACCCTGAAATAAGAAGCCAGGGGGAAGGGGTGTTGTGTATGCAATAAGATTAATAAAGTGTGAGCTTGGAGTAAGTGCAGGGTTCTGGCCCTGCACTTCTGATCGGCTGTTAAATGGCCAAACCGGATTGGCCCGTTCCGGGGAATCCGATTGGCCCTTAACAGAGAGTTCTTATTGGTTATAAGGGCTAGTGTTCCTAGCTCGGTATTGGTTAAACATTATAGGGTTTGCCTATATAAGGCGGGTTTTACTGCTGTTGAATTGAAGAAGTCACAATGTAAATAAAGAGCTGAAGTTCACTGTTCAGAGGCTTGTCTCCATTCTTTCTCACCCATGCTCAAAACTTAACACTGCCCTTTTCTCTTCTTTCTTCTCTCAGTTGATGAGGCTTTTTACCCCTCCTCTCAGCTGATCCTTGGAGGCTTTCATTTTTTAAAAAAACTACACTGCACGTTAGCATGGGAGGGCAGTGCTTCCAATTATGCCTTTTGCGTGTTGACAAGACTCTATGGGAAGAGACGTGTCTTCAGATACTACAGGCCTAAAATTCTAAATGCTTTAGTATCAGCATCTCAAATGAAGTAGAAATAAAATTTGGAAACTGTGAAAGAAAATGATAATGAGAGGAGGAGGAGGAGGAGGAGGAGGACAACATAGAAGTAGTAATAGATCTAATGGAGATTTAAATCTGGATCTGCCTAAAAAAAATTTCCATTGTTTTATATGTGGAAGTAATATGTTACTTTACACAAATGTCACCAAGATACTAACATTTTAAAAGAAAATACAGAAAGAACATCAATGAATTAAATGTTTAAATATTAAAACATGTAAATATTGCCACAAAATATTTTAAAGGTACAAATTAAAGTGGGCAGCCAGCCTCATTATTGTATACATACCACATGGAAAGCAGTTTTTAATGTCAACATGTTTGTTAATTCATTAATTTTTCTAGAAGACTGCCCAGATTTCCAATCAACCTTAAAAGCCATACAATTTGATCATTTAGTCCTCAGTTACATTAATCCATGTTTGCTTTTAATTTAGCGTGATAATTTACACATTAAGGGGACCTTTACAAGTATTCCTCGACTTACAACCACAATTGAGCCCCAAATTTCTGTTGTTAAGTGAGACACTTGTTAAGTGAGTTTTGCCCCATTTTACGACTTTCTTTGCCACAGTTGTTAAGTGAATCACTAAGTTAGTAAACTAGTTGTTAAGTGAATCTGGCTTCCCCATTGACTTTGCTTGCCAGAAATTTGCAAAAAAGGATCACATGACCTTAGACACAGTATGAATCAATTTTCAAGGCTCTGAATTTTGATCACATGATCATGGGAATGCTTAGTCCATAACAGTAACATATTAAACAAACACATGGTTAAGGATTTTGTAAAACCATAGTTCTAGCTGCCAGCAATCTTCCAAATCCTCATGCAGAAATCTTCCAATTGCAGTTGCTTTAAGTACAGAGACTGAGGAGAGAATTTCTGTGTACAATAATCTCTACTACTGAGCAAAACTGCATTCCTCAATTTGTAGATGGGCTCCTTGCTATGAAAAAGAAGAAAAATGTTTCCTCATGTCTGAATAGGGACTTCCCTGTCCCCTTAAACTTTCTTAATACAGCCTCAGAGATGAATAATGAAACGCTATATTTATATTTTGTTATGTAATCACTGATTCAGAGGTAGATTTTCCTTTTAAGGCAAAACACAAAAAAGAAGCATTATCTGTCATGTGAAGCCAATTTATAGCAATAGGAAAGAAAAACAGAAAGATTTCCTTGCTTCTTATAAAACTATCTTCTATCTTTCCATTAAACTACCAAAACAAGACAGGCTCTAATTTTGTACCAGTCTCTTTGCAATACTATGGTGTTACTAAGCAACAGGGAAACAGGATGAAAAATCCAGGCAAGTTACCAGAATGGTTCTGCATTTCCAAAATGAAGTGTATCCTAGCTCAATAAAACTGCTATTCTGCCTGAATGTAATTGAAAAAATAAGCTTAACTGTGGGTCTTAAAATCATTAGCAATTAACCATATTGATGTATAATTTAATTGACATCATATGTTTAAATATTGTCCCTTATAAAGTTAATCCATGAAACAAAGAGCAGGTGCTACAACAACTAATAAAACTACTGAAAGACAATCTGGAAACAATATTAAAAGTTTCATCCAATTCTTTTGATGGGCTACAAATTAGGAAGAAATATAAAATCAGCCCCCATGGGGGGGGGGTGTTTGTTGCTCCATGAGCTATCTGGAGATCATTGAGAAAAATTCCACATCCTACCTTTCTAATAATGCTGCACTTTGGCCTGGGTTGCCAGTGGGTTTATCACAGGGAAAATGAAATATTTCTTTATGATATTTCAGGCTAAAATATGCTTTTATACCACAGGATCCCAGGAGATTATATTAAAAAGTTCCAACTTCAAATGTACTATTATAAATTGAATCATCTAAAATATTGATATAAAAACCTACATTGATTGACATTATTCAGCATTGGTATCAAAGTACAAATGTTATGTGCTTTCAATAATGAAATTTCTTCCATACTAAATATGCTTTCTGTTTAAAGAGCTTGGACAAATTTTTTTTTTTTTTACTTAGAACATACATGTGAATTCTGCCACTGACTATAATAAAGAAGATGGATGGATTAGAATCAAGAAAAGTATCACAGTGTCTAGACATATTTCCCTCAAAAAATCCAAAATTGGAATACCGCTGAAAAAAGATTTCTAGTTTTGTACATATATAATACACAATCCCAAATTTTAGAATATAGCCAGGAGATCCTCTGATCTGCATCAAAGACAGTTGTCTATATCAGAGGGTAGAAGCTAATGGAAATATCAGGATTAGATGGCTAAATCACTGTAGGTATATTGTTAAGTCCTGGGCATGGGCGTAAGAACGGAGACAAGACATCGGACTGTGACTTCAACCCTTTATTTAACAAGAAAGACTGGAGCGGAAAACCTGGGCAGCAGTAGCTCTTTTATAGAGCTTGCTGCCATTAAACAACCAATGAACTGAGTCTATCGCTTTCACAAGCGTCCAATCAGGGGCTTCCGTTAACAGCCAATCAGACTGGCCAAGCCTGACCAATCACGACTCACTATTCATGGGCCAATAAGAATTGCCTGTTGTAAGATGAAGCTGTTTTGGTTGTATCGCTGTGATGGTTTAATCCATAACATATATAATGAGCAATTTCTGTAAATACACATTATAAATCATCTGCATACCTGTTTATTGAAGGTACATTTTCTGTTTACCTGCCAAATGTCCTGCATAAATCTTCTAAGAAATAAAACAAAAGGGCTATTTGATTTATATAAAAATTGTAGTTCAAGGGAAGGTGCTACTTCTCTTTGATTTCAGTCAAAATATATTATGAATGCTGCCAATATTCATAGTAAACAGTTCTCTTTTGTATCATTTATTTAATTCTGTTCTACTAAGAATCAGCTTGGTTATCTATTGGATTATGTTACAGCAATCCGTTCCTAATGAAAAACATGATAGTACAAAGATTAAGTTCTAGGAATGCTTGGGTATCAATTTTCGAGTAATAAAACTCTAACAATGTTTTACTGTATCTACAAGAAAACAAGAAAAAGTGCCATTTTCCTCCTACAAAACGCTGAAAAGTCATTTAAGAAATATGTACTGTGTTCCATTTATGAAGAGGTCAATGAATCTGTTCTCAGATATTTTATGTTATCATTTAAAGCAGAATGAGGACTAGAGTGGAAGAAATGTACATAATTTAGAGTTGACAATATTCTGATGTTTATTTTATATACTTTTTAAATAAGTACAGATGCATTTAATATTATTCTATGAACAAGACTGATGCTTGTATCCTCAGGCAGTAGAATATAACTCTATAAGAATGTACATGGATGAAAGTTTAAAGAATTATGCAAGAATTCCTGGCCTACAGGCCAGTTCTACAGATCTGAGTCGGAATGAAACTTATTTTGGAGTAAGGATCACAGATGAGTTAAAAGAAAATTCCATTCAGGAATTTTCTATTTGTCTATTCTTTTGACATATATATTGCGTTGTAAACTTTCAGAGCATTTTTACTCGCTTTGTAACTATATGGAAACGACCAATGGAATCCCCAAATACTGTATATAGCTGCAGGCTGAGACAACAAGAGTTTTTTCAGTGTTAAAATAAACCTAACCATGACTGAAGAGTAATCAAGAAATCATTAGGATATTCAGGATGAAATCAGTAAGAATATTTATCAATCAAGGGGAAATGATATTTAAAGAAGAAAAAATGCAGATTGCACTGTGACAGATCTATCAAACTAATAGAGAATGATCATGGGCAGGTAAAAAAGCAGTGGGAGCAGGAATGACTTCCATTGACTTTTCCAGTGGGAAGCTAGCAGGGAGCCTTGTAAATTATGATCATATGACCAAGGCTGACCAGAGCAGTGTTTTAGTGGCCCAAACTTTGCCTATACAACAGATCTGGAGATCCTTGAAATTTCAATCCTAAAGGAGTAATTGACCCATTCTTTAAGTAAGTCCATTTAAGGTGTATTGATTCAATAATTGTTGCCCTGTGATGCATCATTTTGCCCAACTGAAGGTGACGCACAGGAGAGTTTTTGTAGTAGTTATTAAACTAATTTTGCTTCCTTTCATACAAAAACTAAAAGAGAGCTAGCAATATATTAAACTGTGAGCTTAAGTTTTGTACTACATTTTAAAATATCTGCAAGCTCAAAGAACTGCTTGCTGTATATCTGAAAGGTATCTCCTCCCATGTGCCTCACACTGTGCAAATACCTTCCTTTTCAAAACTATAGTTGGCAATAGGAATATCTGCAGCCTTTTCTAATTCATCATTCTAGGGAAAGAAAAAAACAAAAGAGCCACTGTTATTATTCTCTCCCATAGATGTTAACCTTCGTTTTCCTCCAATTTAATAAAATGGGAAAATCTAACTTTCCTTCCACTTACCTTTTTGGTCTGGAAGATTGCAGAAGACAATTCAATAAACCTCTGTTCAAAAATATTAGATATTTGAAACAAATGCTAGTTTGTTAAGAGGGCATATTAAACGTTAATCCAGACCATTAAAATCCTCCAAAACAAGGCAGATGACACTATAACTTACAGCTAGTTAAATTCAAAAATGTAAAGCAACAAACATTTTTATAAAGATTTGCTTTAAAAATTGATATTCAGAATAATTATATTATACCCAGTTATTTGGGAATTAATTTAATTAATTTATCATATTAATGAGTTATACTAGACAATGGCAGAAAAACAGAATATTTCTCACAAAGAAACAAAGAAACTTTTTTGACTTGAAAAAATTCATTAATGTGAAATTTTAATAATCTGTAAAATGAGTTAATATATTGCAATGAAACTCAATATCCCCTAAAAGTCATTTTCCAGAGAACTATCACATTGTTCAATCTCTTTCACCACAGAGCCTTCACTCTGCAAATCATTGTTATAGAAACTGTAAAATATATTTATAATTAATATGAAGACCAGATTGGGAAAGTTTGGTTGCTGCTGTACATGTTGTACATGTTCAACTGGAGCTGAAAGCAATGCAATTATTAAGGCACAATACCACATTATTGTTGGTACTTAACTTACTTTTTCTCTGGTCAGTGAACATAACTTGTAACTGAAGCATTGCATTAAGAATTAAATTGATATGTTTAAAGAATATTTACAAGCCTATAAAGGGCCTAGAATAATTCTTGAAAATAACTATAGAGCTAGAAATTGTTGCCTACTTGTTTCCAACAGTCTTAAAATACTTCAAAATAATTAAAATTACAAAAGAGGTGTCCATGGGAACCATAAGTTGTATGCCTGACTGAATAAACAGATAGATGATATAATTTTATATAGTTTGTAGACAAGGAAGCTCTGGCAATAATCAGGGTGAAACAATCACTCACATGAGAAATATTCAGAGGTAAGAGCCTTATACAGAGAAGTTTTTCATGGACTTCTCTATTTTTGTTTTTCTTCAAATTAGAGGCTACATCAGGTATAATATATCATTTCATATATCCATAGCCAATACCGACTCAACTACCAATCCAGTAAGTTTTGAATCATGATATTTTGTGTCACACAATAAAAAATCTTGTATCAAGATTATCTGATAGAACAGTAAAAGATTGGACAGCCCATAATCATAGTATATTAAACTATTTTAATTAAAATCAACTTAAGCAATTGCAAATTATAATTAGCTGTTATGCAACCTATATTTAAAAGCAATATATTAAGATTTCCAATTCACCTCCCCGAGATCTTTCTTCTTAAAACAAGCAGGTGGAACTTATTAAACTTTATTAAAATGTTACACCTCTTTTTTACAGTAGGATATAACAATCACTGAAAAAGGAACAGATGAAGTAAAATGCATTCCAAAAGGCTCATGGCCAAATCAAATACTGCCAAGTAAACACACAGACATCAATTACAAAGCAAAGAATTACATAAACAAAGATGGAGACTGGAGTTAAGAAAATTCTATTGTGAAAGCAATTAGTTCAGTGACAATATTTGGTGGCTATATATCTCAAACACCACATTATGAGTCCACACCCTCTTTATTGCATGTTTGTTCACTCTGCAGAAATAGTTTAGTTGTCTTAAGTGTCAGGTGCATGTGACAATCATATTGTTGAAAATTGATTATATCTAAATGATTAATAAACATAGATTAACTGACTATCTAGACAGCTGATGGTGAAAGAATGCAATGATGTAAGCCTGAGGGTTTTTTCAGTATTGTTTCTTTACTTGGCCATATATGATTCATATAGAATATACAATCCTGCTACCTCTTTTTGCCTGGAAATTGCTTTGCTAAATCTCTCCTGTGCACATGGAGTTTGTTATAGTCTGAGAATAGCTGGCTTAGACTACAGTCTATGAACTTTTTGTAAAGCCAAGAAATCCTTCAACAGTTGCATATGGTCCAAACACTAAGAACAAATTAGTTATTTATTTGAAATAGCTGATTGTTCTTCCTCCAAATGCAACATTTGCAAGGCTTTTAGAAAGGTGAGAACTCCCCCTGTCTAAAAAATAAAAAGGCTAATTCTAATAGTATCATTCCACACAGACAGTATTTTCATCACTTGTGTCATTTTGCTTGTTAGATAAAAGAGTTGCATGAAATGGGGCACTTATCTTTTTTTTATGAATGCCAACTTCTTCCCTGAACTTTAGAACTCCTGATGTCCCAAAGAGGTTACTTACATGCAAAGCATATACCTGCGAAATCATGAATTTGCTTTCTAAGCATTAATAGCCATACTTCAGAAAGAGAAATAGACTTATATTACAGCATGGCCCCTATATACATCATTAACATTGCTGGTGGACCTGCTGCTTTCGATATGTTTAGACTCTGAGAACTATATAGGCATTTGGCAAATGTGGACAAATTGTGACAAAATGAGACTCACAATGTTATGATGTAAATCCCTTATACTTGTGTGCCAACATTTGAGGCAATCATTATTTAGGTTATGTCACAACATTGTGATGATTATTTTATCATTTGTTTTCTTCTCCTTGTTCCTACAGATAATTCTGACTGGTTGGGGAGACTATATAATGCCACAGAAAAGATGACCCTATTGAAGTTAGTTGGAAATTTTGCAAACCTAAAGACAAATGCGAAAGCTATGTAGCAATGTGTATTCCTTGAATGCTGGCTAACCAGTTAAAACTGGTTCAATTTTCTTGCGCATTGTGCATTTGTAAGTCAATTGTCTGTGTGTTCTAAAGTTTCGGTGATAAAATGTGATGAAGATCTTTTAGTTCAACAAAAACAAAATGCTGTTTGCTATTATGATGATATATAGCTTTATTATTATTATTAATTTAATTTAATTTGATCAATTAAAGTTAAATTGATTTACCATGAATATTTTATGTGTTTGTTGTTACTAGGAACAGTTGAGATATGCAGTACATCTGTACACAAGAATGATAAATAAATAAAAACTGGAAAAAATAAGATCAGAATGCAAAATTTCAGCTTTCACAAATAAATAGATAAATTCTTATATTTCTGGTATGCTTCTTTCAATAATACATAAATAAATTGTAGGTATCAAATTAAGATCCACTATTGTGAGAATTCATTATAGGTGCTCACTATGATAAGTGCTCTAGTAGCAACTTCCAAGCAATCAACAGATAGAGACACCTTGTCTTCATGAAGGAGGCAGCTTCCAGAAAAAACACAAGAAAATCTACAAAATCTTGCTGGCTTGATTTGCCTACACATAGATAAGCATTAGAGTACTCACTAGAATTTTTGTATTGTCGTATTTCTGCTAATCTATCTTCCTCACCAAAACTTGTTTGAATTAATCATAGCTGTAAAAGTCTGACAACTATTAAGAAACATAGAAAGTAAAGCAAGTTCTTGCTTAAAATTGATGCTTGGTACTTTATGAGCATCATGTTTTCACAAAATGATAAAGAACAGCATCCTGGTTGCTGTCAGGTTATCTGGTTTCATTAAAAATCTGTGGTGTGGCAACTAACAATGTTATTTTAGTGACAGGAAGAAATGATCATATTAAATACATAAAGCAGGAAAAAGAGAAGAACCTAAAATGTATTTGTTGAAAGGCTTGCACTGATACTATTTTGTAATTTGAAATAAACAGAGTAAACTCCATCCACATAGCTGTTCAATGCAATGTATGCAGAATTTACTACTCTGCGTACAAAAAGGCAAAAAAAAAAGTCTTCTTACCTTTATCAAATATATTTGACAGTCACTCACATAGTCATATTCTAGCCCATCAAAGGTATAATAATGCCGATCTCCATAGATTGTACACACAGCAGGACAAGGATAGTATGTACAATTAAATATGCCACGTCGGCAAATACTGTGGTGTAAGTGGGAGAATCAAGATTTTCTCATAAATATATATATATTTATATATCTATATCTATCTATATATCTATATTTCTATATATCTCTATATCTCTATCTCTATCTCTATCTCTATCTCTATCTCTATCTCTATCTCTATCTCTATCTCTATCTCTATCTATCTATCTATCTATCTATCTATCTATCTATGTGTGTGTTTTCTTAAGTTTTTGCGGGTACTTACATGTATGGTATTCAGCTTTGCTCGGGTATTTTCCCACGTCATTGTAGTTTGTCACAGACGAACACAATACAGAAGCCTGATGATGGCAGATGAGATTCTGCCAAAACGTTGCTACGACTTTAAAAGCACAACTACAATGACGTGGGAAAATACCCGAACAAAGCTGAATACTATACACACACACACACACATAAAATAGCAAAATCCCAAATATATTTATGACACTTAGCATTAGCACTTAGAGTTATACACCACTCCAAACTATTTTACAGTACTCTCTGAGCAGTTTGGGTCCTCATTTTACCATCCTGGGAAGGATGGAAGGATGAATCAACCTTGAGCCAGTCAGGATTGAACTCCTGGCTATGGGCAGAGTTAGGCTGCAATAGTGCATTCTAACCACTGTGCTACCATGGCTCCATTTATATGCTATATATGTGTGAATTCTATATGAATATATTTTATATCTAATGTATTTCGAATCATTTCCAATATACTTGTAGATCCTGAGGATGTGGATAGGGTGACCAAAGACCCTTGCCCTTCTTTGCTAGTTCAAATTCAAGGTAGATAATCAACAATTTATTCATTGCATCTTTGTATGCTTAAAAGAGACAGTTATAAGTTATAAGGGATTCTTTTTAATTGAAAAAGCTCTCCTTTGACCCATAAAATCCTTTTATTTATATGATGACCTCAGATATTCCATTTCTGTCTAACATCATTGAGTAAATGGTGGCTCCATTGGTCCATGTGTATTTGGATTAAAATGTTTTCTACATATGAATGAAAATATCAGCACTGGTTGCCAGTGAGCCAATTTAAGATGTTAGTGTTAACCTTTAAAGCCCTACAGGCCAGCAAAATTGGGGGCATCCTAGTCTCTGGAGGGAGAATATTCTATAAGGTGGGTGCTGTAGTAGAAATACACACACATATAGTACACACTATTAATGTTGGAATAAACAGAAGAAAATAGATTAAATAAATGTGCCACAAAGCAATTTCTCGCTGCATTAAGGTTTCCTTAAAACATCCATTACAATCCAAGATCTCTTCTTGCCAATCATTTCCAATGTAAACTGCATCTTTAATTATTTGTTACCTTGAGCTGCAACAATTGTAATATTCTTGTGCTGAATATCTGCCATTTGCATATTCATGGTGCAATTTGGTAAGATCCTTTTGGAAGTCCTCATATACATTCATATTTTAATTGACCTTACTACTTTGATGTTTCTAAGAACTTGGTCATTTGTGAAGTTTAAAAAAGTTTAATACTAAGGCAAGCATTTGGAAGACTACACAATTTATATTTCTGCATTATAATAATTATTAAGATATCCCTAGATTTATTCTAGATGGATTGATTAAGACTCATCATGTTATATAATGGACTTTTAGACAAACTACTTTCTTCTTTATTCATTAATCTATATTTTAAGTGTTTTATTTTTAAAAATTGCCATTAAGTTTTGAAGGTAAAGTAAGACTCTTCTGCATTTACTACTTGGATATGCTAGCTGATTGTTTCCCTGATTGATTGATTAATTGATTGACTAATTGAGTTTTCCACCAATTTTTCTGGAGTAATTTTCTGAGTTGCCAAGATAATACATCAATATATAATTAGGGTCATCAGTCATTATTAAATTAATTTAAATCATTACACAAAGAACACATATAAAAACATGTCACAGTCTATGTAGTACTGAAGTTAATTAAAGTATAATAATCACACTTACCATGTATAACAAGGGGTAGCTATCATTTCACCTGACATATACTCCCATTCCTTCCACATGCATGGACAACTATCAGGCACATAACATTTTCCTTTATGATCTGCCATCCTTTGAAATAGTAAAAACATAAATTTGAAAAAAGTAACTATTTGTAATCTTTTTTTATATAGAAATAGCAGATATACATTCTGTTCTAGTAGACTCGATGGTCAAAAAGCAGAGCAGAGATAGCTTTTGAATTCTACAGAAATCACTATTGGGTCACATGGTAAGTATACTTTAAAACAGAAAAACAGGAAAGTTGAACTTGGAATCTTTACACATAGCTTTATGGTATAATGGACAAACAGATTCTCAATCAGGCTGCAGCTGATGTTTTGGTGTTTTCAGGCTGGTCCTAGAACTCTCAGAAAGAGTACTTTTCATTGAAAATGTGTTTCTCCATTTGAGGCTTCTAATAAATTCTTACTAATAGATAAACCTATAATTAAGCCTACAGCTTATCTGTTAAATTTCTTGCCTTAAAAAGCCTAGTACTGTTGTGAAATCTCGTTGCATTCAGAGTAATTGGGAATAATTAAAAATAATACAGTAGTCAGAGAAACATATATTCATCTGATCTTTGAATACATTTACTATATCCCACACTCTGACTTTTGGTGTCACTTACCCAGGGGGACAGATGCAACCATTCAAACATGGTGGAGAAGGTATACAGGTAAAGTTCATAGCAATATTTGTACATGTTAGTTCACAGTTTATTTCAGCTGATGGCAAGCCAGGTATATGAGATTGGCAGTCATAGTAGATCTTTCCATCAGGACATGAGTGCACTATGGATATGAAATACAAATGATATAAACTTAGTGCTTAGGTTTGCTGTCTAACATTGCACACTTTCAGTAATGTGCCCTAACTGAATATCCGTCTAACAGGGGTGGGATACGACAGGGTTAACTACCGGTTCGGGATTTTCAAGCTTCCCTGCACGCTGGGAGCCGCACGCCTATAAATCGTCATCAGCACACTGCATGCAGAGAAGCAACCTTTGAAACAATCCTCTTTTCCTGCTTTTTTTAACTGCAGCTGTGCCTTGATCAGAAGCTAAAGTTGAAAAATCAGGAAATAAAGATCAGATAAGAGCCCGGGTAGGTGGGTGGGCAAAAATATCAGCAGACATAGAACCGGTTCTATGTCTGCTGCTCTTCAGAGCTACCAGTTCTACAGAGGTGGACAGAACCGGTAGAAGCCCACCCCTGCCATCTAATTTCATATATAATAGTAATTTTTAAAAGATTAAGCATTCTTCAAACTGAGTTCAATTCTTCATGTACACATTTGTGACTTATCTAGGATTTTTTTTCTGTTCCAATTTCCTAGCTAACCTATATAGCCTTGGATTCCTCTGAAAGCTCCTACCCAAGTACTAATCAGCCCTGACATTTTTTAGCTTCTAACATAGACAAGGGTCAGCCAGAGCTACAGTCCTTTTCTTAAATTGTAGATGGCTAATATTCCTTCTGGTTACGGGCAGATAGAAAGACTGTAAGGCTGAAAATAATGGCTTACACAAGAGTTATGCAGAAAAAGCTTTGGTAAGCACAGTTAGATATATGGGTACAAATTTTAATTCCTTCCTCAGAAGTTGAATGTAATTTCTGCAAGTAACAAAAAAGACAGCTGATCAAGACATATTTGGTAATTGTTATTCTAAATGAGTCAAGAAAGTTACCTGCTGGAACAGCTGCTGCTTCATTGCATTTCATTGTTCCATTTAGACACTGACTAGTCAAAGAAAAATTTTTTAAAAGTTTAATAAGGAAAGCACTTTCCTGACATCATTATTTTAAATTGTTTTACATCATATTATTATGCTAATGTGTATATAATTAACACAACTGCTGGAATTGGTGGTTGTTCATGAAGATATTGCCACAACTTTCCCCAAAGCTCCACCAGAGTTTTCCAGTTTTCTGAAGCATACAGGTCTTCTTGCAAAGCATAAAGAATAAATATCGGTTCTGCCAGTATACATTTTTTTGTCAGTGGATTAACACTGATGGATACTGTCATTATGTTTAGAAATTTCATACTAATGTAATTAAAGGCTTCCAACGTTCAATTATTGTCAGGCAAGAAAGACCAGGTCCACAAGTGAAGGTCCAATTAAACTTTTTTCTTGCTAAACAGCCTATGCACAGAAACCCTTTCAACTAATAGTTAACCCCTCTTTTGAGCTAGATAAGGATCCACAGAATTCAACGTGGTTGGACTTTGTCTGCTTATGGCTATGTACAGATTCCAGGCTAATCTCTCTTATAACTCCACCTCCAGGTTCTAGCACTCCTTCCCCTACATCCATGTTATTTAATTCCTTAGCTTTACATATGATATATATAATTCAGTTATCCATTGGACTTAAACATTTAAAGAAAAAACACAAAAACTACCAAGTGAATTGGACCTAAAACCACTTTGAAGAGGGGCTAAATTTTCCATACATTTTGTTTATCCATGTGGACAAACATATTGTATTCTGAAGATAAATCAATGACTACCTACTGTATTTCTTGGTTATATTAAAGTCCACATCTGAATTGAGATCTACTCTGATGGTAAATTTAAGAGCACACAGGCTAAATTGGCAGTAATCTCCCCAACTATAATAGCTCAAGACAACTGATTATGATGACAAAAGCCAGGGCCAACATTTTAGCTCATAAAGTATACATGTCCTTTGTGGAGTCTAGCTCATATTTTTGATTTTAATGGATGTTCCACTGTTTGCATCCTAATGAGTATTGATAAATTTAATTTTATATATATTGATGACTTTTAAAGCACAATGGATAAATTTTATCACAACCAAGTCTTGCTTTAAGATGCAAAATCTAGAAGGATCTCCTATAAATTATAATCCTGTGAACTCATTTGTAAAATATAACAAAAGATGAAGTGGTTTGATATATAAAAATAAGCCTACATTTCCATAGAAACATAAACAAACACTTTTTCCTGCACTTGGCCAAATAAGTTTACTTAGTCCATTGGATAGTAATCATACAGAGAAGTGATTAAGAAAGATGCATCCAGTTGGCAAAATAAGTCAGTGTTTATTCTTCCATAATAGTTTACAATTTTACTATCATACTAAGTAAGAAAATGCAGGAAATTATTTATTATGCCAAATTCATATAAAATTAAAACAGGCCTGTATCTAACTCAAAAATTAAATGCAGAAAAAGTCCATTTACAAATTTGGTCAAAATGAAGTTCTTGATATCAAAACTTACCATGATCCCGACGGTGTGGGCAAAATTTCTCCGGGTTGAAAACTTCTGCCTTTATAATAACATCGACAGCTAATCCTAATTTTTTAAAAATATATTTTATTTATTTGTTACTGTCCTGCCTTTCTTACTTTATGAAAAACTCAAGGCAGAGAATGCACTTAATATTTCTTCCTCCTCTTATTCCTCTCCCCCAAAGCCAACCTTGTGAGTGGGTTGGTTGAGAGAGAATCACTGATCCAAAGTCACCCAGTCAGCTTTCTAGTCTAAGGTGTGCTTCCCAATTTTTTTTTCCTTCATTACCTCCCAAAACTTTATTTTTACTCAATTTTGAATAATTTACTCAGGTTTGGGAAGCTCTGGCTTAGCTTCTGAGATCAATTAAGGTTAGCTAGGTGTTGCCACCTGCTGAGGCAAATTCTAGTAGGACACCATTTTAAGAACACAAAAACAACCATCTTAATCAAATTTCTCACAGTTGACCTATCAGATACCTCTGAGACAGATGACTACCCCCCAAAAAAATCTGGGAGTAATTTTAATATTTCAAGACTAATAAATCTCATCAGTTCTGTCTTCCAGGAATTTATTCAATTTTCACTAAAGCCATCCAAATTATTGTCTACCATCATGACTTTGTGGTAAAGAATCACACAGATTAATTATATGCTGATGAAAAACTGCATTCTTTTGTTCCTAAATTTAGTTATCAGCTTCACTAGATAACTTGATTCTGCTTTGTAAATTGAAGAGAAACATTTGCCCGACCATAGCACTAGCATTAGCAATAGAATTTAGACTTAAATACTATCTTCACTGTGCTTTACAGTCCTCTCTAAGCAATTTACAGAGTCAGCATATTGCCCCCAACAATCTGGGTCCTCATTTTACTGAAGGATGGAAGACTGAGGCAATCTTGAGCCGGCGAGAATCGAACTGCTGGCAATTGACTGGCAGTCACAGAATTATCCTGCAATACTGCATTCTAACTACTGTGCCACCTCTTTTATACATGCAAACTTTTATACACCTCAGTCATGTTTTTCCTCAGTTGCCTTTTCTCCAAACTATGAAAGTCTCCAGTGTTCTAGACTTTTCTGATAGGGAAAACACTTGAGTTGCCTGATCATGTTAGTTGCATTCATTTGCATTTTTAATCCTAACCCTAACCCTTTTTTCCACAGGTGGCAATTGAACAGAGACATGATGCTAAACCTCACTGTTTCTTCCTCTTAAACCCAGAATCATAACATGGCTTTGTGCTAGTTTAAAAACACATTTAACTAAATTAGCTTACATTGGCACGCAAAAATTAATAGATTCTTCAAAATATTTTCCTTCAGGGCAGTTACAGCCTTCAGCACAGTCATTATCACAATCATCCCGAAGAGAAAGGGAAGAACAGGAGTGCTCACAGAAGGAGGAACATGGGTGATACAGCATTCCACTTCGGCATACTAATGCTATGGAGATACATCAAATTTCAGGAATATCAGAAATTCTATACAAAATATAGCACAAAAATCTTCTTGTTTACTCAATCAAGGCTACTCTAGGTTAGAACAGAATGCCCTCCAGACTAGAGGTGATATTCAACAGGTTTTGATCAGTTCTGGAGAACCGGTAGTGGAAATTTTGAGCAGTTTGAAGAACTGCCAAATCCCACCTCTAACTGGAGATTTTACAGGATCCTTCCCCCTGCCATGCCCACCAAGCCACGCCCACAGAACCAGTAGTAAAAAAAATTGAATTCCCCCACTACTCCAGACACTTTGCTTGATAAATTGGTTACATGTAATAGACACAGGTACTCATAAAGCAACAATTAGCAGCATGGTGGCAAGTGGGGAGTGTTTAATCACAAATACATGGCAGGTATCTTTTCTCCTATGGGGTCTCCGAGAAAAATCCTAATTTCATGTTAGAAATATAAGTCATCAGCCCATGCTGCATTTGCAATCACCTAATTTGAAACACATGCACACTCATTCCCATTCTCAATACACCAACACTAATGTACATTTTGCATGGGGATAGATGTAGACATATATATTAGGCAAGGGGAAGGTAAAAGTGTTAAAGTTTTTTCTTCTGTAGTGGTACAATAAGTTGAGCTAAAGCTATCTTAAATTAGCTACTATTTACTCTACAAGTCTTATACATTTTGAATATCTACTTAGATCCAACATAATAACCAGCTTCACCTTATAGACTTGATCAAGAAATAAAAGAATTCAGATCAAGTCATATCTGGTTGGTATTCTTATTTCTGTTTTACTTACCACAGTATGAAACATGAGATCTGAAATCTATAGTAATCCCATGCTTGCTGCAAATATAAGCATAGTGTGCAAATGCATTGCACAAGCAACTTCTCCCACATTTACAAGCATCAAAGCGACATAGCTGATAATATAAATCTGGACTGATATATATGTGACATGGAGCAAAGAGTTCTTGATTGATGAGATCACACTGGGATGCATATGCAACTATAAAAAAATTGACATTACCATGTTTATTATATAGAAATCTAAAAGTAAATAGTAAAACAAAAAAAATCTAATAATAGATACCATGTAAAAGTGACCTAAATGGGATTAAACCATAGTAAGTAAAACATTTTCAATGACTATTTAAAGTAATAAATAAACAAATAGACAGTGTTGCCTTTACTAAAAATATTAAACAAAGATTAACGGAACAGTTTGTTGTTTTAAAATCAGAAAGTAAAATTTAGATTAAAAATCTCTAAATAAATGAAAAGTGTACCATTTTGTTGGTTAATGTTGCAAGGGTCAACTACAGGAATGTTGACAGGCATGTGACATGCTGATGAAATCTTCCATGCATTAGCATGAAGTTGTGGGGTTCCTTCAATCATTCCTGATGGGGAACTAAGAGAAAAAACAAGAATGATCAAACGAAAGAATCAAGCTGTCCAGAAAAATATGCTTAATACTGGAATATTCTGTTGTCTTCTGAGATATGTCCATATGGAAAAGTTCTGTGCTAACATGATGGTTGTATAGATTGATTGATTGATTGATTGATTTGACTTCGTATTAATACATGCTGTCTGGAATTTCGGCTGAACATTTCCAGTTGTACTGTACTGCAAATGTTAACCTTGCCAGTTTCTCAATCTATATTCTACTATATATTAGCACAGCAATTATACAAATGCCATCTTCTTTGTAGAACTCCATGTACTGAGTCAGTGTGTGTCTGTGTGTATCATATAGAGATGATAGATATCTAATATGTAGATGGGTAGGTGGATGGATGGATGGATGGATGGAAGCTATTTCGGTTCTGTACCCAGAGCATTGTCTTCCAGATCTTAGAAATTTTCTCACAATGGCCAGCAATAGGACAGACAATCAAGAGTAGCATTCTCTTACACCCAGTTACCTGGGGGGATGATATTCTTTGATGCTAACATATCTCCTGAATTTCCCTCCATCTCCCCTCTCCTAAGCTGTTGCAAAACTTAACCTTCATGGCCACATCTCTGTGAGGGAAAGAAACTCTTCTGTCCAATCTAGATTTCAGTAAAACAAGCCACATCTGCCTCCTCTCCCATTTAAGTAAATGGCTCCAAATTAGCAATAATGATAGCTTATTAGGAGATTAATTCTATAGCCCTTTAGTACAATTTTATGTGTCCATCTGAGATAACCCTAGAAGTTGAGTCGTGGCAACTGGACTTCTTTTCTTGTTTGGTCTGAAATGTTTTGCTGCTGCTTCTTCAGCTACTTGGATAAGCAACAAAATGTTTCAAACCAAAACAGAAACATCCAGTTGCCATGGCTCAACTTCCAGGAAACTCTGCCTGGATGACAGAATCTTCACCACCATCTTCAAGAACACTTTGTATTTAGAAGGCTACATAAACGTCCTCTGCCTTTTAAAACTGCAATAATATAATCATATATATGGTGCGGTATGGAAGACCCTGTAAACACAGCTCCTAAAAAAAACCCCATAACAATGATAATTCAGGATGCCTTATAAGAAATGAACAAATAATTAAAAATAAAAATTGAAAAATATTCTTAAACAAACAAGGCAGCTACTTTTGTCCAAGTTTATAATGCTTCCATTTCTATTTTTTCCCAAGTACATTTTGTTGACCATCAGCATAAATCAAAGGTTGAGTACCTAAGGTTATTTTTAATTGCTATAATATACTGATAACTTGAGAGTGCTAGTGAAAAAGAGAACATCCAATTCCATCCCTGCTTATTTGTAGTTTGTGTTTAAACTTATAAGTTTCTATGTCAACTACAGTTTCCTTTGATCAACTAAACATTTGTTAATTATGCTGCTGACTTTTGTCTGAGGCTTTATTTTTACTCTCCTTTAAAACAGTTTTAATCTGTTCTATCTGATAACATTTTTATTGCCTTTTGTAATTTTAGATGTGTTTATTATTATTTTTTTACTGTCGGATTATTTTTATAAATGAAATATGAAAGCATCTTTCAACAAAATAGTTGCTTGAATTTTTAAAAAATGGATAATTCTTTTTGTAACAAGGTGCAGTGTGCATTTTATATTTTAACCAGTGCAAATGACCAGAATTATTCACTTGTAAATCCAACTCACAGAAAATCGTCTCTCAGATTTCCATTGTAAGTTCCACAGAGACCCATAGTTCTGCTCTTCCACTCAGCTCTGAGTTGAATATATATTCTTTTGCCATCTTTAGCAAACTGGATTTTTAAACCAAATTTAGTTTTTAGCTGCACAAACAATGAAGACAGGTTCTGTACTTCCACATATCCTGAATATAACAGACAAAATAATTAAATTCTGAATGTATACATAGATTCATACCCATTACACTATGCTTTTTGGGAATAAGCAGTATTACAGGTAGTCCTTGACTTTCCACCATTTTTAGTGCTTTTTTAAATTACAAGAATTTTTTAAAAAGTGACTTACAATTGGTACTTGAACTTTTGACTGCCACAGCATTCCCGACAGTCACATGATCAAAATTCAGGTGCTATGTCCCAAGATCACATGACTGCCATTTGTTGCTTTCCTAGCTAGGTCTGACAAGCAGAGTCAATGGGGGAAGCCAGATTTACTTAACATTCATGTGATTCACTTAATGGCCACAGTAAAACAGGTCATAAGATTGGGCATGACTCACTTAACAATCACCTTTCTTAGGGATGAAAATTCTGGTCCCAATTTATAACCCAGTGGTCAGAAATTGAGGACCATCTATATGCAACATGGAAAAAGGAATAAGAAATAGCAGGCAAAGAAACTAGAAATATGAGAACAAAAAAAGAGGAAAGGAAATATGGTTAAATCTTGTTTATATTCCCAAACCATTCACTGTGCTTCATAGTTTTCTAGCCTTGAAAATCATAATTGCCTCCACCATGTTTATGTTTCAGGGTATCTTGTTTGTTAATAATGACATCTTTTTTAAAAAAAAAAATCTCAACAGTTCTGTTCAGCTACAGCTTTTCAGTCTTCTACTTCCTCTTGACCCATTCACTCTTCCTTTATACATATATTTTGTGATTTAATATTCTTTTGTCTCTATATATTGTCAAACCATTTCAATATGCTTTGTTGAACTGAACAATCATGTTCACTAGAACTCGTTGATCTGATTCAATCCATATGCACTCCAAACCCATTCTTGATTTTATTTTCATTTGTTTAACCACATATTCTTTTTTATTGCTGTCTTCCAATGGATTCTACAGAACATTGTGGGAAGTGGTTCTTGGTGGAGTTACATAAAAAATTGCTTTTATCCCTTTTTCTTCTATGGAAACATGAGTATTTGACTTTTCTGAACATACTTTTTCTTTCAAATAGAAACATCAATCTATATTCAATTCATATACATTGTCCATTGTCTTATTGATTCTTATGGCTGAAAAACTGTGGGTTTTTTTGCAGACAGATAATTTTGCACTCAGGACCTCATTTTCCTACAATAAAAAAAAGAACTAAGAGAACTAAAAATGACTGTGATTTTTTCCCCCAAAGTCTTTTTTTAACCTCCTAAAATATAAGAAGCTTGGTAGTTAATGCAGCCTCAAATGACTTTCAATAGAATAATTGCTTGTATAATTCCTATATAACAAGTGAAATTTAATTTTTCCACAGGGACAAGTGTGACATACAAATGAATCATGACAAGAGAAAACTATGAAAACTTTTTCTCAATCTATTTTTCCTTTTCTAAACAGAAAGATAAAACTGATCCATGATGGATGAATGAAATATTTATGATGACTGGAAGCATAATGCAGCAACTGACTGCAATAAGGGATGGCTTCTAGCTACAACACTTATCCCAATTCAATTGTTTTTCCACATAGAATACCATAGATGATAGCCAGTTAGTTCAATTCATGTGATCAATAAGGTCTATCTATTTAATTTGAAGCAATCCTTGGCTCCTAAACTGACAAGAAGTTTACTGAAGCTACAGTAAACTTTGAATTATAAATTCATTTTAATTCATTTAAAAGATAATGTTGATCTAATATCCTTTTGTGAAAATATGTTCAGAACCACATTGCAGGAAACAGCTGCATTCATTGCAGAATCCTTCTGAAATCCTCTGGTCTGCATACCATGCTTGGACTAGTGGCTTGGTAGTTCCTTCCAGGGAAGGCATCTACCCTTATTACTAATGTTTAAGAAAGATAGAGCTATCACAGTCTTTCTATTTATTAAAAAGCCAAGAAATATTTAAAAATGGAAATAATTTCAATAGTATAAACTCCTCACCATGTAACACAAGAACCGTAGTATCTAGAAAAGTCAGCCCTTCCCCAGTCTTTTTGGGGATAAGAGAACCTATCTCATAAGACATTTTAAAAAATAAAGTATGTTAAAAAAAAGCGAAAATGTAAAACCTATCTTTAATTTCAAAACTACAAACACTGAACTGAATGTTAAAGAAGATAAATTACACAGAGCTGCCTAGCTCATTTTTTTAAAAAAAAATGAAGTTGATAAGCTGAAATTGCATCTAAAAGAAAATGCAGTCCTCTAGGTAGATCATGCAGTTTTGCTAAAATGAAATGCCATCTGCCCTTAAATCTCCATAAGAGATGAGACTGTGTTGCAAATTAATATTGATTAGAAGAAGATTTGACAAAGGAAAATACATTGTCTGAAATACAACCTGAAATACAAAATGGTTGTTAAAATATGTGCAATTCCCCAACTTATAGAGAGGGAGAAAAAATGAGGCTTAGCAAAGACAAAGGATAGAAATCAAAATCCCAGACTTGCCCAATTCTGTCTAAACATTTTAGCTGTTTTAATTTGAATAACAATTTTCCAAAGAAAAAGTTTGTCTACTTCATTTATCCAGACTCCTGGAAATTCCCAAGTTTAGTGAATGGCTGTGAGAACAAGGTGTTTTTTTTCAAAATGTGGTCCACAAATTTCAATGATATTCTGCTTTTTGTTTTAAAACAATGGAGCTTGTTTGATCTCCAGCAAAAGAACTCAGTATTTTGTCCAATGCAGCCTGGCACAAGGAGCTGGTGGCAAACTACATGATAATGTATTTATTTTTCAGAAACAGCTTGGTTAATACAGTACATTAAAAAGAATTTAGGTACATGAAGATAATTAACTAATGAATAATAAAGGGTATCTTACCATTTAGGGTGAATCCCTGGCTGAAGGATCCATACTGTATTTCACCACCTGGGATGAGAGTCACTTGCTTGCTTATGTCATCTTCAAAAATTAGCGTCAAAGACTGAATGCAGTCATAATCAATGCTCTGTATGAACCAAAGGAAGAGGAGGGCTGAGTCTTATGGGAAAAGGAACATATAGAGCAAATGTTGTTAATCTGTATTAGATTCCATTTTTATCAATATTCCATTTTTATTTTACTTTTCTGCCCACCCCCAGCCCAAAATTTATTCTCATTACATTTTTGTAAAATAGATTAATAATGAACTTTCTTTAAGATTGTAGTGCATATGCACCAACCTAGCTAGGAATATTGAACAGTATAAGCTCATATTGAAAAGATAATCGTTAAGAGTTATGCTGATGTGGCACTTATGGTAGCCTAGAGTTCCCCAGACCTCACAGTTTGGAAAAGTTTATCTAGGTGACAAGAGAGTGACAGGATGATTTCAAGGCAAAATGGTGAATTAAATGCTAGTGTAAAGCACTAGTATAAAAGTTTTAAGATCTTTTGATATATTTAAAAGAAATTTCAGTTTGGAATTATAAAGAAAAGTATATTTATTACTTAAAACAAAAAGTCACTTCATTAAAACATACACTGCAAATCACAGATGCAAAATGTAAATGAAAACACAACATAATGTACCTAATAAAGATAAGTAAAATAAGCAACTAAAGCAGTTGAAACTATTGAAACATAACCATTATTAATTAAAAAGTATCACAGCTAACTTTTTCTTACTCTTGGAATGCAATCGCTTCAGTTAATCAACTAAAATAAAATTTAAATAATTCAACTATTTGATCACATTCAGCATATTTCAGATTTAACCAACCATCATTTTAAATGCTTAATCAAATATTTTATATACTTTGAGCTTCCAGATCTATTGTTCCAAGAAAAGTGCACATAAAATATCAAATAAATATCTCAGTCAGCTTCAAAATGCTCTTATCTGGTTGGCAATATACCAAGCTGTTCAGATCTGTCACCAAAAGCATTCATCTGTCTAACACACCTGGTCAGACTGTAACAAAATATGTAGATGCTTGTGTAATCATGCGTGAATGGAAAACCCTGTAGACTTAATCCCAGTAAAAGGCACAATTGCTTTTACAAAGGCAGTGCTTACAGTTGAAACAAAATCCAGGTTTAGATGATATAAGACACTCAATATCAAGAAAAATACTGATTTTTTTAAATTGCTAATCTTCTTAAGTAATTTATTGCCTTTCGCTGAACTAGATATATAGGAATTTATTTATCAACACAAAATGTTAATTAAACTGTCAACTTACTTGTCCACAGGGACTTTTCTGTAAAGTGAGTGTAAATTTGTCTTTCCCGGTACCTTTTACCAAAATATATTGACAGCTCCCAAGAAAGGTATAATGGCGACCATCAAAAGTTGTGAAATGGGATTCACCAACAATTGAACATTCAGCTTAAAGTAAAAATTGATCAATACAAAAAGTGTATTATTATTATTTTATTGACTGATTTCAGTGCTCTTTGACTCCAACCAACTCTGAGAGCAACATAACTAAAATAATAATATAAACTAAAGAGCAATATTACAACTGAATAAAACATAAAAACTAGTAAAAAGAAATAAAATAAGAATGAATCCAAAAAGAATTACATGGTAGCTTCAGATTGCAAACCAATCAATACAGACAACATTTCCAACAGGAGGATCTCATCAATACTATTTCAAGGCCTGGGAGAATAACTAGGTATTTAAAGCCTTCCAGAACTCCATTAGAATAGGACGCCTCCAGATCTCAGGTGGGGCCTTATTTCAGAGGCAAGGGCTTTTATGAAAGGTTCAGAAGATTCCATTGTTTAATAGAAGGGACCTGGAGCACACCTACTATATAATCTCCAACTCCATTCACTAAAGTCATCCAAAAGAATTTCCAGCTTTGAATGGGTATGGCCTTAGCTGACTTTATTCTAAATCTGTTCCAGCTTTTTTTTTTCTTTTTTCTTTTTGCATTCCTGATCAGTTGATAAAACTCTTCTTGCATGATTTCAAAACTAATTATTTTGGACATTTTTTTAATGATGGACGATATTAATTCATTTATTATATTTTATGTTTTAAATTGATTTTGCAGTGTACCTTCTCTTATGTTTTTGGTATATAAAGGTGCATACATATACAAACACATAAACACACATATTTAAGATTTCAGGTTAATAAAAAAAAGACAAAGAAGCTATACCTAAACTGAAATATAATCACCAGAGCCAGCCACTGCTCAAAGGTTAAAACATTATTCACAGTAAACATGAGGGAATCAGTGAAATCCTGTGTGTTGTTACATGGAAACGTTTATCATGCTTTCCATATTGATTTGAGTAATAGTACTAATATCCTAGGATGCACTGTAATCAAATCATATAACAGCTTACTTTTTTTCTGAAAAAGTACTTTATATTTTTGTAGTTAAAATATTTTATTTTTGAAGTAAGGAAATTTAAGGATTTACACAACTGGATTGAATTCTGAATCAATGTGCCATTTATATATTTATTATGATTCTATGTGCTGCCCAATATTTAACAACATTCAATCTCAAGATAATCATCATAAAAATTAATAGCATAAATGTTTTTAAATTATTGACTTGCACTATGGAGGATGCAAACTTAACATATACATTCTTAGCTAGAATTCATCTTCTCTCTCTCTCTCTCTCTCTCTCTCTCTCTCTCTCACACACACACACACACACACACACACACACACACAAAAACACATAGAATTATCTTTATAAGAAAAAATTACCTGGGCAATCATGTTCAGTGCAGTTCCAAGCACCACTCATACAAATGCTAAAATTTAAAATAAGAAATTAAAAACATTTATATATTTGGGGATCAGATTGAACACTGAAATTTGTTTATAACACAAACCTATATAATAACCCTGTTGTTATATAGTACATAAAAGTAACTAAAAAGAAAGAGTTAAAATTCTTTTGTTGATGTTCTTTCACACACAGAACAGAACAGACCAGGCTGCGTGGGTTCACTTCTACTCCTAGTACTTGAGTGCAGAATGGGATCTGCATGCTTTAATTCAGAAAAGACAAATCTATGGGCAATCTTGGAAGCAGTTCCTCTTTGATCCCCATCTGAGATATCTATGTTTATCAATAACACCAGCCAATACCATTTTCGCTACCACCATATATTTCCAACCCTCATTCAATCAGTTCAGTTGCTATGATATGACATTAATCTCTAGCTGAAGGGTAGAAACTGGAGCCATCTGATAATCTTTTGTCTGACTAGCCTACCTAGTTGCAATTTTAATGTGGGTACTAAAGCTATAAAATATAATGTGAGAGGATGGATCCACAGTAATGAAAAAGAAATGATATTGTACAAAATGGGTGAAGGAGTGAAGCTCACCATAAGCTGGTGCTGGAACCTCAGCCCAGTTTAGAGGTCTTTACAGTATGTTCACCTGTAACCAGGTGGCAAAGGAACTTATAAGAATAGTTCATTCCTTGGTGTGCTTAAGATTTCTTCGACCAACAGCTCAATCTATTATTTATGTCAAAGTCAATAAAGTTGTGTCTGATTTTAATAGAACCTTGATTTTTGTACAGCCCCCCGCTCCTTTGTCCTATTCCGCAGCAGGAACTATGGGTGTAAATTTCATATTCTCCACAAAACAGAGTAACAATTGGCAAGATACACAAATCAGAGAGGTTTTTGAAAATTGCATACCAGTTACTACATTCTTGTTCAATTGTTGAACCTACAGGGAAGGCTGTCCCATGATAAACACATGGGCAATCTGATGCAGAAATACAAGTTCCATTGTTCATTATAAGGCCTGGTTTGTAAAAATAAAAAGATTGTAAAAATATACAGATATTTTTAAGATAGTCCATGACAAATATGTACAAATTATGCCTCAGTTAAAATAATTATGTAATGAATTACCCAGTTTCCATCTGAAACTGCCAGTGGATATTTCTTCAAACCTAAATGAGATGAACTAGTGGCCTTACTAATATTGCAATAATCTCTTGCAGAGACTGATGGAAAGAGGTCTGGAAATTTGAATTTAAAAAAGAATGTAATGGTCTATATTTCAGTTCATTTCTTATTTATTAGCAATGTTTTAAGGACAACCACTTTTAATAAAAATTTAATTCCTTAAAAGCTATGGGAAATTCTAAAGATACAAGACAAATATCGGTAGTTCTTTGATAGACAGAAACTTTATTATAAAATAATTCAACTGATAAAAAATCACTTACCATCTGGGCAATAGCATCCATCTAAGCAATGGAGATTACTACCTAGACAGTCTTTCTCAAAAGTGCAGGTTGGTGGACAACAACTAATACAATCCCGATGGAGAAAAGTATCTTCACAATTGTCAGCTAAAATAGTCAGTTAGGAAAGAATTATTACACTGCAGTACACTTCACTTTAATGAGAAAAAATATGTATTATTTTCTTTTCAAAATGTTGATTGAACACATAAATATCTTTCTAAGTTAAGGCTTACTTTGCCAAAGCCATCAAATTTAGAATAAAGGACCCATATATTAATTCTCAGTAAGATGAGTATTAAGATGCAGAATTGTACATTTCATAATTAAAAATAAAGGCACACCAAAAAGATACCCTGAAATTTAAATCATTCTGAGATTTATTATGAAGCGTTATATGTAACTATTTAAATTTTTTAAAACGCTGTTGAGTTAATATAGCTTATTTAACATGACTCTGAATTATTTTCATACCCTGTATGTTCAGGCTATGAAGACGAATTCTAAAACATGTTGGTTAAAGTGGTTCCATTCTCTTGCAGAACAGTTGCAATATGCTACCCATTACAGTCCAGTGATCGAATATATCAAATAAACATTTTTTGCTTTGTTTAACATCATGAAACTAATTTTTGATTGATCAAAGTATTAAAACACACTTACTACAGGCTGGAAAATCATCTCTCCAATCTCTAATAGGATAACCTGCATGTGAACATGAGCGAGTGTATTCTGTTACTGCTCGGCAATAAGTTTCATCATCATCCTTTCTGAAACAGCAAAATGAAACTTCTGGTTAGTTACTGTACATTCTTAGGAATTCTTAGGAATAGAAATTATTTGAAAAGGCAATACCATTTTATTGCCTTTTCCCTCAAAATCTATAACCTTAAAACCGATTTGTTTTTTGGTGATAGATCTGATTGCAATGAAGGTTTCAAGAAAAAAAAAAAAAACCTCCTTCATTTATATTACAACTTTATTTATAATTACAAGCTTCCCCAAATATGGATATAGCTTAACTGGCTCATACAGTAGTTACAAAAGACAAATGTAGCAATGTTTTTATTTCAAATCTTTTCCAGCCTCCCTACATAAAGTGGTTGTGAGGCAAAAAAAATATATTGGAAGAATGGTAAAGCAGAGGTCCCTTATATGAGACCTAAGTGTTCTATATGAGACCTAAGTATACTATCATATTTTATATTTTGCATTGAGTTTCTTCCTTCCTTTTTTCCTTCCTTCTTTCCTTCCTTCCTCTCCCTCCCCGTCTCTTTACACACACATACAAATATATCTTTGCAGCTGAATGACAGAGAAAATCAAGAAAGATAAAAATAAAAAGCTGTGAAAGAAAATGTTTAAAGTTGTCTCATTCCAGGAAAGGACAAGCAGAATTAAAAAAAAAGTATAGCTTGTTCAAGAAGAGAACCCAGTGTTAATACTGAGATTTTTTTAGAGGCTAATTCTTGGACAACAAAATTGAAAACTTAAAAGACTAAAAAATATAATATAAATTCTGTATATTAGCTTGGGTTTTATTTATCTTGTATTATCCTTTCAACTAAAGTTCCCTGTATTGCGTTCTGTATTTCAATATTACAGAGATTTCCTTAAGTGGGAAGGCTACAAATAGAACTCTCTTCTTTCTTGGAAAAGGGTTAAGGTACAGGGGTCTCCAACCTTGGCTCCTGGAAGCCTGGCGGACTTCAACTCCCAGAATTCCACAGCCAGCTTTGCTGGCTGTGGAACTCTGGGAGTTGAAGTCCGCCAGGCTTCCAGGAGCCAAGGTTGGAGACCCCTGGTTTAGGATAAAAGCCAATGGTGGTATTTTTTTAACCTTTTATCATCAGCTTCCAATAATTTAACATGTGGTATAATATTGCACAATATGCAATTTAGTAATATCTCATGATACAATCATCATATCAAATATGGGTATGCTATTTTGCATTGAACAACTTTCTTACAATATACCAGTATGTCAAATTAAATGTGTATCATGAGAAATGATTAATCAATATTATTCATGATTATATGCTATTTCCTTTACTAAACCAAACAGCAAAAATTCTTTTTAATAATCAAAAAGAATGAATGATTAATGATTAATTAACCAATTTTAATTAAATTGAAGAATTAACAAAACATTTCTATTGTCTATATTCATTAACATTCATTAAATGTTTCAGAAAAATGAGCATTGATTCTGTTTAGGTAAGTGGCAACACAGAAAATAAACTTACTACGGTAATTAAAATCTACTTAGGAAATCCACAAGGAAATATAGTTCTCTGAAATTTGGCCTTTGGAAACCTCTTAACCAAGAAAAGAGACTATTACCTTTCAGTCCACATTTTTCCAATATCTGATTTACAAAACCACTCATAGATTTTGGGAAACCCAAGTTCAAGTTCATCTTCAACCACAGAACATATAACTCTGAACCAGTCATTTCTTGCAAATCTAGCCCACAGGTTATTGAGACACAGGCATCAATTCTGAATCATGAGGATACCAGAAAGATTAAATGTGCATTGTAGCATGATGCATGACAATGCAAACTCTGCTCTTTTGTATCATGAGTTACACACAAAAGGGAGGACTTTGTATCCCAAGTGCCACAACAGATATTTTATCAGCTTACCTCCCCCACAGATGACTATCATTTGGGAGGGAAAGTTGGAGGTGGGAGAACTGTAATACCCAGGGAGGGAGAGAGGGAGGAAGGAAGGACTAAACTAGTATTAAATTAGGGATACTTTGGAAGCAATTCATTTCCAGTTATTCTGTTGCAAGTCAAAAGGACATCTCTTTCACTCTTACTGTAGTTAAGAGACATTACAATAGATGTGTTCCGCTGTGTTAAAGTGGAAAAAGGCAAGGTAACAATCATGATGGTTAATAAGCCTGCAAAATAAAAATAAAAAGTATATTCATCTTACCTACATAGGTCATTCATGCAGCTGGAAATGTAGGGATAAGGATCTATGCTTTGATGACAACTTAGAAAAGGAAACTGCAGGAGTATTTGGCACTTAAAGTAGATAATCTAAATGTAGAATGAAAATGGTATTGAGATATATACACACATACCTACATATATACTGTATATATATAAAATTAAACATGCAAAAAATTTGAGTGGCATGGTGGCCTAGTGATGAAAACTCCTTCTATTCAGAAGGTTGAAAGTTCAATCCTAGGTAGCAGCAGATGCTTCTCTCCTAGGGTGCAAACAAAACATATCTGCTGCAAACTCTGTGTGATGTCAGGAAAGGCATCTGGCCAATAAATGCTTAGTTCCATCCAATTGCCCTGACTCTACCCTGAATTAAGAGATTACAGGGTTGTAAAAAGGGAATTTAAACATGCAGAATATTTCCTCCCATCCAACCTAGCCTAATAACTCTTTTGAAAAGCCAACACACTTTTTATTATATCACTTGTGGCTCTTGAGATCAAGACTCATAAAAATAAATATTTTATATGAAAATTGCAACCTAAACTACTTACCTCATAAGATTCCATATCAATGTTGCAAGGACTAGGAAAACTAGATGTAATAGGTACGCAGATTGCATCATCTGGGATTTGTACAGCCCAGCTATTAGCAAATTTAGCTATATCTTCTTTATAGTCACCTATTTAAAAACATAAATTTTATACAGTTTATAGCCCAGCATATACAATAAGATATTCAAAGTTTAGTTATTCAAATGATAGTTCCTTAGATTGTAAAATATGCATGTAATGTATAATTCCTTTAAAATAGATAACATAGTTCATCTGTCTTCACATCAATTTGAGTTTTGACATCAGAGATGGTATTCAGCAGGTTCTGGAGAACTGGTAGTGGAAATTTTGACTAGTTCGGAGAACTGGCAAATACCACCTCTGACTGGAGATTTTACAGTATCCTTCCCCTGCCACGCCCACCAAGCCACGCCCGCAGAACCGGTAGTAAAAAAAATTGAATCTCACTACTGCTTGACATGGAGTTCTAACAACAATAGCTGATACTAATATACCTTATTAATGGTGGACAAGACCAGCTAAGAAAGGTCCTGTTTGAATTTTGCCATACACACAAATTCATTTTAGTAGTCTTAAGCAGTTTGTCCCATTTCAAAATCAGTCCTTATTTGCAATAGGCAGATAACACCACTGATTAAATAAAGTCATAAGAATGATAATGATGTTATGAATCTTGAATATATTATATCACTGTTGAGTAATTATATAGTTTTTATCTCATGACTTGCGAAAAGTATGCAATTACCATCCATAAGACATTCAATAGCCTAGTAATATTCTCTGATGACAATTACAAATAAGTAGAATGAAAGGAAATGGGTTGAGTTTATCATCATATATTTTAGCATGGGTTACTTGCTTACTACTTTGTAATATGAGATCATCCGATGTGTTGTTATTATAATTTCCACAGAGACCACATGTTTTTCCCTTGTGTTCTTCTGTCAATTTAATGTAAATCCCAGAGTTTCCATCCCAAGCTAAGGAAAAGCCAAATGTAGTTTTCACCAAAATATAATTTGCTAATTTCTCAATGAAAATATTTCCAATTGTTTGGGGCAAAGACAACCTGAAAAATAAAATAAATTCCAATTTAAAGATGTCAGCTATAATCATGCTATATTTTAGTGTTAAAAATATTGTTTCTTTAAAAAAATGAATCATAGTAATATAATATTGGAATTATCTTTTTATACATAAAATGCAACTTATAACAAGTGCATTTAATTTTTTTTAAATTTGAATCCATTTTTATTTTTCCATAATACAAATATTAACATTTGCAGTGTAACCATGTTATTTCAATTATATTCAACTAGCACCTGCGAGATTCCCTTCCTTAGCTGGTTGGCTACAGTCTCACAATCTTGATAGTGATACAGAAAGGGAAAAACAGAGATTCCATTCCAGGTTTTGCAATTCCATGTCAACCAGAATTGAATATTTTCATTATCAAACTTTCACCATAAGACAAACAATTTAATAATTTTCCTATCAATACTTTAATTATTTAAGAAGCATAAGAAAGCATTTCAATTGTTTTTACCTGATTCTAGCCTTTCTAACTTCATGTCCCGATATGTGTATTTCGTCCTGATTTGAAAAGAACAAGCTTATTGACCGTAAACAAGAGTACACTGAACCAGCACAGTGAGGGCTATTATTAATCTTAAAGAGAAAAGAAATAGATACATAAAACGTAAGAACATGTTTTAAGTATTACACACTATACAACTTATTTTCCAAAAGAAACAAACTGGAAATGTTTATAGCAGTTTTTCTATAGCGTATTTAGTGTAGATGTCTCTAAAGAAAAACTACGCATGTTAACATGTATAACACATGGTGGATACATTTTCCACTATCATATCATATGCAATCTTCAAAATGGAGGTTCCATAAAAATAGGTTTAGAAATGTAACACTAGAATTATTCTACTGATTACTAATGGGCTTACAGATGCAACTCAAGGTGCTGTTTTAACTCTTAAAACCCTGCTTGGGTTGACAAATATATTTAAAAGTTCATCTCTGATGTATTTATGCATTATTATATATTATGTATATGTATTATGTATTTAAAAGTTCATCTCTGCTAACCAGAATATCTTTGCCCTATGTTCATCCTGAATTACCAAATAAAATACACACTCTATATCAGGTTAACCAATTGGGTATTTGTTATGTATGTGTATTTTTGTGGAGATATGAAAGTACCAAAATGTTGCGACAGATGTTAGATGATGATAGATGATAGATTGATGATTGATTGATTGATAATAGATGATGAGATAGATATATCTATTACTAACCGGAACATGGTTAAACATGCTGCCAACCTAAAACAGTTATTCAATAATACTTTTACATGAAGCCTTAATGCAATCTTACAAACATGAGATTAGGGTGGTCTTAACTTTTGTCCTTGCTAATCAGTCTGATAAACGACGCTCTTACACCAACACAGGGAATATCAAAATAGTATTATCATTACTCTGAAAATTTAAATATCAATGTGCTTTTTTATTTCAAAACTTTAAAATTCCTTGATCACCATTTGATACAATGCTGATTCTGATCTCATCTTTTATTAATTTTCACATAAGATATTCTATGGCAATATAGAATATATTATATTTTTAAAAACTAATAATGCTGAATTTAAATGATGAAAAAAAGCTGAGTAAAATAGTTCAATCTACATTCAACTAATTGGCATTGGGAAGTAGTAAGGAAAACTACAGACAGCCATTTTATCATCTGCAATTTTCCTCTTTTAGGCAATATCTGAATGAATTTTTGCTCCCATCAGTAAGGAAATTTTCTTATAGATATTACACTTATCTTTCCAATCAACTAGATAGATGCAGACTACTAAATACCCACCTTCTACCTAATGGGTTCAAAATTAGATCTAACAGTCACATAATCTTGTCAAATCCACATGAAAGTTACAAAATGAAACATGTATAAGAATTCAGACCAATTTAGGTTTCCGGTTCCACGTGGCTTCGGTGGCAGCAGGAATTCGCGACTGTTCGCGATTCCTACTGCACTTGCCGCCGAGGTGCCCCCAATCCAAATGGGTCAGGGGAGTATGGCTGCCCTGTAGAGGCAGCCGAAGAGAGAGGGGAGTCGGACAGGGGGTTGGGGTTGTCGCAGACCCCCTCCTCGTCTGGAAAAACCCCTTTTTCCCGAGGTGGTGGAGTGGCGGTCAGTAATGGCCACCACGAAGAAGCCTGCAACCGGGTAAGATTGTGCTGGAGGAAGCAAGAAAAGTGAAAGTGCTGGCTGAGCTGGGTCAATTAACATCTTTTAAACTCTCTGGAACTGAACTGTCTGAATTGCTGGAGGATACATTGTATCCCTAAGAAGATCGGAAAGTGGCAGAGAAAGCTGTTAAAGGGAACTTTTTTTTTCTTCACTCTCCCACCCCATAGAAACAGCAGATGAAGATTTGAAATCTATTTGGGCACTGAAGGTGAATTATTTTGAAAGTTGAAGCCAAGGGACAAAAGACTTTTTGGACATTGGACTTAATAATTTAAGAAATCGGAAAACCCTTATTGGAGGTATGGATTTCTGATCATTTTTTTAAAAAAATTGTTGTTGTAAGTGGGAAGGGAGAGGAAAAAAAATTGGAGCAGAAGCTGAAAAAGGAGGAGATTGCTTAGAATCTCAAAGAAAGGTATATGGTAATTGGACCTCTTTGATTAACAGTAACCCCAGAAAGAGAAATAGAAGAAGGAAGAAAAGTATTAATTTTTGGAATTTTTTTTTGAATTTTTTTTGATTAAAAATACTTGGGTGGTTGTTTTGGGAAAAGTTTCTCTTTTCATGATGGCATCGCTTGTGGATGAACTAAAGACTGAATATCAAAAATATAAAAAGGAAGAACAAGATGGAAAAGATACTATGGGCACCTTATTTCAATTTTTAGAAATGGCGTTATATACTTATGAAAAGTTGACTACGCAGCAGAATGACTGAGACAAAGAATAAGAGGAAGAAGAAGCCATCTTTGATGAACAATGGGTTTTTTCCGGGGAAGAGGAGAAAGAGGATTAGAAAAAGGGGATTTTAAGGTTTGAAAAAACAACCAAAAAAGAGAAAAATGAGGGAAAGGTGGATGCAAGGTTAGAAAGCAATGGAAAGGGAGTAAGAAAAGGGAGGAGGAGAGACAAAGGGGTAAAAAGGGCAAGGAGAAGAATAAGCAAGAGAGAAATGGAGGGGAGGAGAAGCCTCAATGGTGGGAAGCAAGATTTAAAGAAAAAAAGCTTATTTAGAGATAATGGGTGAATCTAATTGGGAAAAAAAGGGGGGGGATTCTGGAAGGTACATAAGATTGTGTTTTTATATGTGTATCTAGAGTAGAATGTTTAAGATATAAATGAGTATTAATATATATGATTAGTTGTTGTTTTTTTCTTTTTAAATGATATGGATAGTGGTTGTATAGGTTTTTTCTTTAGTTATTGATCTTTCTTATAAAATTTATTGTATAATTTTAGAATGTACTAAACAGAATCCCAAGATAAATTAAGTGTTATATGAAGTACTTTTAAGTTAGGGCAATGAGTTAAAGGTGTCACTCCAATTAGTGTATAGGAGAAGTATAGTAAAAGAAAAAAGATGAATGGATAGCTGGAAATAGAACAGACAAAGAATGATATTGAAAATGGTAATAAGATATGGAAGGATATATAAAGTGAATATGATGTGTGAATTTCGTCTGTGTGAAGAGTTTTAACTTGGGATCAAGCAGCCTTCAGAAAAGATGTTTTAGGTTTTGTTTTGTTTTCTATGTTCTGTGTTTTGTATGTTGATAAAAGGCAATAAAATTTTAATTAACAAGAAATAACTTGGATAATTAGAATGAAAAGGAGAAGTTGGGATAAGATATGAAGTTAAATAGATAACGTAAATATTGATATTATAATTTGGAATCATTTTGTATGTTCTATTGGTTTTCTTCTTTAATTATTTTTTCTTTTTTTTTAGAAAAGAATTTATAAGCTGTTATGCCTTGATTGTTTGTGCACTGTTTTTGTAAAATTAATAAAATATGTTTTTTAAAAAAAAGAATTCAGACCAATTTCTAGGGATTATGGGAAATGAACAAAATATATCTATAATATTAGAAACAATATTGATTAATGTAATTAGGGTATAATTATCACTTCCTCATTTTCCTATCCATTTGTGTTAGCTGCCCGGAATGCTTTTTGACCTTATAACCAAATATGAATTCTGCAAACTGAATCATAGAATAGTAAGTGATCCACAGAATGGAAATACCGTATATACTCGAGTATAAGTCGACCCGAATACAAGCCGAGGCACCTAATTTAACCACAAAAAACTGGGAAAACTTATTGACTCGAGTATAAGCCGAGGGTGGGAAATGCAGCAGCTATTGGTAAATTTCAAAAATAAAAATAGATACCAATAAAAACTTTCACTAGGACAGTTGAGAATAAGTTTGATGTTCACAATTTCCTCTTTGAAAGAGACCAGTAAATAGGGAACAAGAAGATGAAGAAAAAGAAGTGTGTTTTTTCACACTTTTCACACTGCAGTGAACAAAAATGGCATCATAGGAACAGGCTTATTCTCAGTCCAAAGGTTTGTTTCTGATTTCTTCCCTGATTTAAGGGAAATTTGGGAAACGATCTCACTATCATGAAAGGTTTAATTGATTCACTAACCCAAAAGATGATGATGATGACAGTGGGAGGCAGGAGTCACTCTCTCCCTTGCAGGAAAAAAGCAAGAGCCGTTCTTATGATCTCTCCCTCTCTCTCTCTCTCCCCGTAATACAGTCAAGCCCTTTCCAGCACGCGCGATCTGCCTTCGCCACTTTGCACCTTGCAAATGCAAAATCCTGGGGTTTTTGCATTTGCAAGGTGCAAAGCGGCGGGGGCGGATCCCGCGTGCTGGAAAGGGCTTGACTGTATTACGGGGAGAGAGAGAGAGAAGGAGAGATCATAAGAACGGCTCTTGCTTTTTTCTTGCAAGGGAGAGAGTGACTCCTGCCTCCCACTGTCATCAACATCTTCTTCTTTTGGGTTAGTGAATCAATTAATTTGGGAAATGATCTCACTATCAGAAAACAACGCAAGCCGCCACCACCACCTCCTCCTCCCCCTCCTCCCAAGTGGACTGAAAGCAGCTGGAGCTGAGGAAACAAAGCTGAGTGGAGCCGAAGCAACCTCGACTCGCATTGTTTTCTCAGCCTAGAGAAAGGGGAAGGGGGCTCATCTGGACCAAGGGTGAGTCTCCCCCTCAGTTTCCCCTGAAGGATCTTCCATCGCTTTTGCCTTCTCCCTACATCTTCCCTCTGTTAAAATCCCACACACACACACACACTTATTTTCGGTCGGATAGATTTCGTGTCTGAGCATTCTCACATGGCGGTGGGTCTTCCCCCCCCTAAAAACAGTTAAAAAAAGAAAAAACAATATATCCTCAAACAAGAACTTTTCTGCTTCTGATTACCCCCATGCTTAAAAGTTGCAAAGGAAACACAGAAGCAAGGAAGCGGCTGCCCAGCTTCGGAGCTCCACACCGTTTTTTTTTTCAGAGGGGAATCTGACTCGAGTATAAGCTGAGGGGGTTTTTTTCAGCACAAAAAATGTGCTGAAAAACTCGGCTTATACTCGAGTATATACGGTAGTTCTCTTTCCATACCATAATCTAAATCAGTTAGTTATACAGTATAGAAGAATCTCTTACATAACTGGCTGAAAAGAGCATTCTGTTTTCAGGTCCCTCTTGACCCAATTTCAAGTCTTACCCACACAGTGTACTGAGGTTCTGGATTACTGCAATCTTTCACAAAAATGTATGAGCAGTTTCCTGGGAAGTAGTAGTAGATGCCATCAAATGTTTCAAAGTGGTATTGTCCCCATGATTTGCAAATCCCACCTCTGTCTTTGCCAGTATTTGGAACTAAAGAAAACAAACATACTTGTTTGCAAGCCAGGCCAGCAGAAACAATAATTTCAGATGAGTGTTGCTCACTCCAAAGATATTCATCACATTATGTTGCAAAAAAAAAAAAAAACCTGAAACATCACAATATAATCAGATGTTTAAAAAGAACCTGTGGATGGAAATGTAAACAATAGAAATAAAGTAAGGAAATTTGATAATATATGTTCTGAAGACAAACTAAAATATAACTAGATAATATAACTAGATTAACTTCCTGAATATTTCCTGCAGTAGCTGTCTTTTTCAAAAGAGCTGGCATCTTTTCATCTTCCTTCTTCAGGATGTTGCAAGGATGTGAAAACTGGTGCATGAAAAAATAGTGAACATTATCGATGCAAATCAGGCTTTTTCAGAATAAAAATTGGAACTTTTGTGCTTGTGTTTATTTTCATGGTCATGATGCGGACTGAAGATAGTGTTTTATTTCATTGTACGACGTGCAATGACAATAAAGTAAACTAAAAACAAACCCAACTATATTCTAAGAAGAGACTTTTGCAAGATTATTGCAAAATAGTTAAATTTATGAAAGTCTGTCACCACAAACAGTATAGTACCATGGCACCACAAACTTTTCTGTCTTGTGTGTGACTGTGGCATTACAATATAAATAATAAGGGACCAGGTTTGCATCACAAGAAGTAATTTTCACCTCTCTATGAGTGCATCTGCTAGTAAAATGGATGATGAAGCTCTAACATAGCAAATGCAATACTATACTTTTATATGTACCTAATCTTGGAGTCTAAGGATGAAGGAATGGGAATCATGGATAAATATTTTGAATCCTTAGGTGTATTAGCAGAATGCTGTAGAAATTTTTCCAAGATGAGGATAACTTATGTCTTCTGAATTGTGTGCTGGCTGGGCATCTCCAGCAATGATTAGGGACCATAACTGAAATGTAAAGATCCATACCATATTCTTTAATACTTGCCTTTTCTTTAATATGTAACAATTTCCCACTTTTATTAAATACAAACTAGTAATTATTTTAATGGCAAATTTTGGGGGATTGAACTTGAGGATTTTATGTTGCACACACCCACTGAGATTCATATTGTGCAACTTGTTAAGTTCTGCGCATGGGTGCAAGGAGCAGAGACGAGGCAGTGAACAGTGAACTTCAATTCTTTATTAATCATACTGAACAGAGCAATCACCTAGGGCAGCAGCAGCCCTTTTATAGGGTTGGCTGCTGTCCTATTAGCCAATGAGAAACATGGAAGTGTTAAACCCTTGAACCAATGAGAGTTGGCCCGTTAACAGCCAATCAGACTTCCCAGAAAGGACCAATCCGATGTCGCTATTATCGGCCAATCAGAAGTGCAGGATTAGAATCCTGCTTTTTACTTAAGGTTGTTAAAACTTTGTTAAACGCCTTTATTAGTTCATAACATAACTGTTCAGTTAAAAGGGGGAGGCGAATGAGATAGTAAGAACCATTAACTCATGAAAGAGTCTGTAAATGAAAACAGCCTTGGGAAAGTGGTAAGCATAATTTATGAGACTTAAAGTAACCCCGCCTTGATTCTGTGTGGCATTAGAGAGAACAGAAGGAAACTGGCAGACTTTCAAGATTTTGTAATAATTATATCTTACACAATAAAATACAGTTCTATTGATTCCTTCAACTTCTCTTTCCTGAGTTGGGTTATCTTGAAGACCTGATGTCAATTTAGCTAACTCCAAACACTTAAAGCCCCCTTTAAAGACCTTTTTTAAAAATGCTAGCAAGCTTACCCAGTTAAAATAATGTCTAGGGTGATCCAGAACCACAATTACAAGTTACACTTGGACTTAGTAGTACTTATATCTTTGCAAAATGTAAGCTTGAATTATTAAAATACGAGATTGAATATTTTGCTATATACCTACAATAAAAGTGCATCACACCTTCTCCTGGAACTTACTGATTTGGCAGCGCTTCCCCTGTGCCTGAAATGTCTCACAGTCACAAAATCCTGTCTTTGTGCAAACTGCTCCATTAAGACAATATTGAGAACAAGAAGCTGCATAAAAAAATAGACAGGTGTCAATTAGGGCTCAGATTAGACGAACTTCTTAAGCAGGCCCTGGTACCTCCAAGACCTGTTTTAGTTCTGCATATCCAAGGAATTGATGGATTGAGAAAATTGCCCAAAATATACTGTATATACATCATCTTACAGATAGCTTTCTGTTAAGTTTATTATCCTCCATATAAGTTGCTTGTGTGTTCTCTCTTCTTAAAAAGTTATTTTATTTCTGCAAAAATCCACAATTCATAAATTAATTTTTTCTTGCAATTAAGGTGAAACACGCATTTAGTTCCTTTTTTAACATCTGGGAAATTTCCCTCATAAATGAATTTTCTGAAAGCATTTGTCATCCAAAGATATAAATATCATTCCCATATACATCAAGCATCTGTATATAAATTTCTAAATGAAATGCCTAAGCCAGCAATTTGAAATAATCAGCAAAGATGCAATAAAAAAAAATGGCTTTATCACAGCAGAGATAATTGGAAACAGAAAGTAACAGAACTGGTTGATAAGTTTGTAAAAAAAATCAGTTTTAACCCATTCACCCACAGTTTAAGGGATTAATAAATATTGATGCATTTTATTAATACTGCATTTTATTATACTAACCTTTATTATTTTTAGTATTTTATTATATGCATTTTATTATACTAACCTTCTGCCTCGGAACACAAGCCAGTGACTGTTTTTTTTTATTTCTTAACCCATAAGCAAATAAATACTCACTGGAAATAGACCTGGGTCCCAATTATAGAGTCACATTCTTTTTTGACCAGTGAATTTATTGTAAGTAAGTGGAATGGAAGGAAGCTACCTTATTCTTTCCCTCTGGTCTGAAACTGGATTTAATCTATCATGTCAATAACCCACCTATTTTTTCAGCCTTCTTCCAACTATTAAAACAGCGAACTTGTCAAATATTCACATTAATATCTGGGGGGGGGGAAATCCATGGCAATTATACAAATATATTTAATTATAGTTAGCTGGGTTATAATGTTACTGACCTCTTGATGAATTCTGAGCCTGAGAAAATACATCATGAAAATCTGATGAAACAGTGGTTGTCTATGAGAGAAAGGAAGGGAGAAAAACAAGCAAACCTCTCATGAGGATCCAAACCAAAAATAAACCCTCAAAACTTAAAATTCTACAAATTACAATTTAATTGTAAAAAAAAAATTCTTTAAGTTTATATAAAGATTGTTCTCAGGGAAAGCTCAAAGTTTTTGGTTAATTAATAGTGAATTCAGATATAATTTCATTCAATATTAGAAAAATAAAAGAGACTTACCAACACTGAACACCACCAAAGTGAAGGCATTTAAAAGACACATAATTCTTATATTAAAAATGAAATGTTGCTCCATAGTTGAAGTATAGATAAATGTTATGTGTACAGTGTGACTTCTAAAATTTGCCACATTACTGAAATTTCAGTGATGTTTCTTGTATCTAAACTATATTGGCTAAATCTTTCTAAGCCACAACTTCTGCTTATTGAATAAACCACAGTTTGCATTAAATGGTATGCCCAAAACAAGTAAATCATAATATAATTTATTGTACAATAAATCCAGTCAGCATCTCCACTTACTTAGTTGAGTAATCATTCTCTTGCAACATAACCTGCCTTGACAAAAAAACATAAAGCCCTCATTGCAGGCAACAGGTCCTGGGAAAGAGCAAGTTGTGAATAGACAGAGCTATGGGTGTTTCATAACCTGTCCTGCATGTTCTAAGCTTGTTTCCCACCTTTTCTTGGATGGAAAATACAATCCCACTACCACTGTGAAATAATACTCAAGTATCAACCAGCACCTCCTCTAACTGAATGTGGAATAAGGACACCATATTATGTGGGTTGGTCCCACTATGAAAGCTGACCTAAATATTTTTGCCTGTCCCTCTCATCTAAAAGATAAAGTAGATGAAGATTAAATTACTAACACATTTAAACTAATATAAATTTGATTTCAGAAGGCTGCTCAGTCTTCATCTATAGTGGTATAGAAAGTCCACATACCCATTAAAATGTCAGGTTTTTGAGATGAAAACAAATCAGACTAAAATAAATCACTTCAGAATTTTTTGTACCTTAAATATATACCGGTAAACTACACAAGTCAATTGAAAAACAAACTGAAATTGTTTAGTGAGGAAAAATTTTAAAAGAACCAAAAATAATGTGGTTCATATCCTCTTACAAATATGGGTGTGACTATGAAGTTCAGCTGTATTAGTAGGATTTTTCTGACATTTACTCTATAAAGTCTGTTCTTTCTTACAGCAAAAGTCATTATTTGCAAAGAGCATTCAAAGCATTAAAGGGATCTCATTGTTAGAAGGTATCAGTCTAGAGAAGGAATACAAAAAAATTCCAATGCATTGGCTATACCAGTGGTTGCCAACCAGTGGGCCGTGGACCACTGGTGGTCTGCAAGAAAGTTTTGGTGGTCCGCAGAGAAATGTCACCCCCCCAAAGCAATTAATCCAGGCTGCACAGGAACACAAGGCTTGCGTCGCTTGCATTGTGAACAATACAAGGTAGTGAGGGGAGGGGGGAAAGGGCAGAGGGGGGAACTTGCCCCACTCACCCCATGTGCCTTGCCTGGCCACTGGGCTGCTTCTTTCTGCTTCTTTCTTCTTCTGCTTTTGGCTGCATGCAAGCAAAGCAGCAAAAGTCTTTCCTTCTCTCCCCCAAACTCTGCCAGAAATGAGTCTTTGGGACCCTGAAAGGCATCCTGCTCCAAGAGGCTGCACCAGTGCAATAAGTCTCACCAAGAGTTTGGGGGAGCGAAAGACTTCTGCTGCTTCTGCTTCTTTTGTTACATGAAGCCAAACCTCTCTCTCTCCCCCTGAGAACGGAGCTGGAGACAGTATCCTGCAATCCCAAATAAAGAATGATTGATCAGTAGGAAAACGGGGTGGGGAATTTTCCTGCAGACTTTTGGGGGGATTTTCCCAGCATCTCTGGTCCGCAGGATTTAAAATTATGAGTTTGGTGGTCCCTGAGTTGCAAAAGGTTGGCGACCCCTGGGCTATACCCTGGAACATAGTGAAGACAGTTATTAACATGTGGAGAAAATATGGAATAATAGTGACATGTTCTCCACTTGTTGAAGATTGTCTTCACTGTGTTCCACGGTAAATGCACTGGAAATTTTTTGTGTCCTTCTCCAGACTGATACTTTTCAACAATGAGCTCCCTTTGATGCACTGTACATTCTTTTTGCAAGTCTGACTTTTTTACATCTCAAAAACCTAACCTTTTAACAGGGATGTTTGGACTTTCTATACCCACTGTAGATGGGTATAGCAGCTTTCTGAAATCAAATTCATGTTAGCTTAAATGTGTAAGTAGCTTAAATTTAGGAAGAATTGGATGTCCCTCCAAAATTGATGAAAAAAGCAAGAAGAAAACTGATCTGAGAGGTTACCAAGAGGTCTACAGCAACATTGAAGAAGTTTTTTTTTAATGTAAGTTTTTTTTAATTGTTAATTCCCCCCCACTTGTACAGTTTATATGTCAAAGGTAGACAGAATTCTGAGGTGATTAATTTTGGTCTGGTCTTTTTTACATCTCAAAAACCTGGCATTTTAATAGGAGTATGTAGACTTTTTGTATCCATGGTATTCCAAATTAAATGAGACATTTAAATAGCAAGATTTTTCAGAAATCTAACATTTGTTTGTGGGAATCTATTGTAGAAGATATAGAACTGTTGCATCTGAAAGAGAGCTCATCTACGGTTTCCCAATTATGCATTTTGCAAAGCATCAACAAAATTCCTTTTTGTCTACTCTCACAAAAGAGATAACACGAAAGATGCTTTTTATCTATTTTATGTGTGCATCACTTAGTGCGTTATGGTAATTAATTTAATAAGCTATTTACAAAGAATGAATGGATAGTTAAATGTAGATCTGCATTTTGAGAAGTGCAGGAAAATAGGTACAGTATGGAAAAACTACTCCACTTGTTCCTGCTATGATATTCACATTTCCATTCTGTTTTACAAAGACTTCATTGTACAAATAGCAAGCACCCTTTGTTGGCAAATGTGTGTGCATGTGTGTATGTGCCTTTTCTCTTCTTCCTTTTGAGGTATAGCCTACCTCAGCTGCTAAGAGATCTCCTTTTTGAGGAACTACAGTAAATTCATTCCTGGAAGAAAACAAAGAGAATCCTGTATAATCAAAGGTTATAAACAGACTCCCATGAGAGAGGTGCTTCATTCTGATTTATCTCACTTGATCAAAGACACCTTTCTTGGGCTAAGCTTTTTTGTTTTGTTTTTTAAGAAACCGTTAATGTGCAAGTTTGTTTCCCTTTTCATCCCCTCTTTTACAAGTATAAGAGAAACTCATGGAATTGCTTATGGACATTAATTATAGCTACTCACCATTGAAAAATCAGTAATAGTTGGATACATTTAATAATTGAAAATAAATTAAAAAAAAGAATAAAAAAAAGAAAGAGGATGGTTTCATTAAAATTAGAAAGGCAATGGGTCAGAATGATAGAATCAGTGATGTTAAAGTTCATTAGCTCACCGAAAGGGTCATATACTACTACATTTTAAGTTCTGGAAGGATATCAAGTCTGCTTATATTCTGCCCCTAATATATAAATTTCCAGAAAGACCACTCTGTGTAAGCCATCTTCTAGAAGATTTGAAACTATCTGCCCATTTAATAACCAAAATTATGAAACTACCACCCATATAATAGCCAAATTCTGTGTTTTCACAATGAAAATAAGGCTTAATTGGATAGGAAATAATCATTTCTGATTTATTGATCACTTTAAATTTAACACATCCTAGCTATTTTGTTTTTAGACAATATTTATTATATTTCATAGCCCATAATATTTTAGATTTATACTTGCATAACTAATTAATGCACCATTATAACAGTTTATCTCACATTTCTATGTGTTATTTTAACATTGTTGTGCTAGTATTTTATCTCATCCACTTGATTGTACTATGGTGGTGTCTTTTTTTTGGTAGAGATAATTTTTTGCTGGTCATTGACTGAATAAATTATTATTAATTATTGTCAGGGCTATAAGTACATAACACATTCAGAACTCATACCACCAGTTTGCATATACTAACTAGTGCAATTAAGTTCCTATCTGTAGTTGGTTCTCTAGATGTGCAACTGGCAACAAACTAATTTTATCTCATCAATTATTTGGTGGGAATTCCTTTCCCAAAAAATCCTTAAAGTTAGTATTCAACTTACAACCACAATTGAACCCAAAATTTCAGTTTCTGAGCAAGGCAGTGCTTTGTGCCCAATTTTATGACATTTTTGCCACATTGTTAAGTGAATCACTGCTTAACTTTCCATGATGTCAGGATTGCCTAATACAGGTAGTCCTATGTGTTATTAATGTTAGAACAGTTGTCTCCCCTAACCTTAAGAAAGCATAGGTTTTAGGGTAATAATGGGGATAATAATAAGATTAATAACGGAACCAGCACAACAACAAAATAATCCGAAAGATCCAATAACTGATTCAAATCTAAATTCAAGTTGCTTTTATTAGATATGAGCAAGATGGGAATCAGTAATCTAAGCATAATCTTACTGATTTTGCTTTTGTGCAGTTGGTATTGTAATGAAAATGCTGACAAAAATGTAAATTTGTTTTATGGATTGTTATGGAAGAAAATAGGTAATCTGTCCAAATATTCAAGTTCACATTTTCTAATATATAAATTAATTATCATCAAGTCTTTTTCTTTAATTTGCTGTGAAAATTAACCACTTATTTTCACTATTTACTTCTTTTAACCTTCGTGCTTAGATCTACTGAATATATTCTCTGGCTGGCTTTTATAATATTTTATACTAAATTCCTTCCTTCCCCCCTCCCTTTGGTCTTTACTGTCAATACATTTATCATAGCATTTCCTCTGTAACCTGGGAATTTTGGGAGTTGAAACTTCAACACATTTGCATGATACCAAGCTAGACATACATGACCTAAGGCAGTGTTAAAATGTGGTACTAGAATCCTTTGTGGGTCTGAAAAATCAGTTTTTTTTCAGTCTATGTTAAAAAACACAATATTAAAATCCCATCAATCATGAAAAGCAGTAACAGCAACAAATGCATCAGTTTTCATTTTAATATGGCAAATTTAAAAAATACACGCCATAAAAACAAACGCTCTTTGGGAGTCCTCCATTATTTTTTAAAAGTGGGAAGTAACCCTGAGTGAAAAAAAGTTTAAGAAACATAGATGAATCTAAGGCAATAGCTAAGGGATCCTCTGCTTGATTTCTGGGATCCCCATTAAATAAGTATTAACAGAAAATGCATAA